>CAKNXH010060083.1:0-23549 GCA_932178445.1 Andricus quercusramuli | reverse complement strand
CCTTGAATTCTTTTGAATTCCTTGAATTCTTTTGAATTCCTTGAATTATTTTGAATTCGTTTGAATTCCTTGAATTCTTCGAATTTCTTTGAATTCTGATGAGTTCGTAGAATTCTTTTGAACTCCTTGCATTAAAAATTAAGTAAGGGGTCGTGCATATAATACATCACACGTTTTTCCTTTTTTTAAATAAATACGAGAACAGAATTGTCTCGAAGCCAAGAGGGACACAACAACATAAACAAAAAAAAGACATGTGACGTATCATGTGCAAGACCCCTAATTGAGTAAACACCCCAGTAATCGTGATCTTAGGACCAGTCATGGTGACGCCAATTTTCTTATTTTCTGTCTACTTTGAATTAATTGAAATTCCATTTAATACTACACTGTAAACATTTTTTTGGGGAATTTTCCCCAAAGTCTAGTGGGGAAAATTCCCCAAACATTCGTGTGGAATATTAACCAAAAGCTGTTGAATTTTCCCCAATTATTGATGGGGAAAATTCCCTATGCTATTGTGTAATAATTACTAAAATTTCGGGAATTTTCCCGACCTTTACGTAGGGCAAATTTCCCAAAATCTATGGAATATTGCTCAAAACTTTGTCAATATTGATAAGTATATTCCAAAATTTGTAGATTACTAATGAAAAAAGCAAGGGTTCACTCGAACGTAGCAATGGAAGAGCCTCGCCCTGAAGGACCAATCTTGTTGATCACGGTTGCGGGTTGCCTCTTACAAGGGGGTTAGGTTGGTGTCCGGCGCCGATTTTTTTGTAACTTTGCAGGTGTAAAGAGGATCCCAGACTATAAAAAAAAATTAATTTTTTGGGCAATCGTTCATATTTAGGGGTGGAAATCACCCCTTCTATATTTTTGATACTTTTACTGTTTTAAGAGGTATAATTGTTTTTTCTTTCTTGTTTTTGCGCAAAATTGTTCTAATTGATTCTATATTATAATATTATCTTGAGTTTCAAAAATACTTACCTCCTAGAGTATCATAATTCAACAAATCTACCCCTATAGGATGCTTCGCCATATGACACATAGTTTAATATTTTGGACTTTGTTGCTGCAAACATCTAGTTTTGATAATTAATTCTATTAAAAATCATCAGTCTTATTCGAAATAACCCCTAAATTCTGTGCCATCCACCCCTTTAGTATTATCAATAAATAAAAAATTTAGTTATTAATATGACATTTTTGTAAGTAATGGATTAAAATATTTAGTTTGGACAATCAATAATAATATAACTAATTATTTGTTAACGATGGCACATGTTCTTATATTAATAAACCCTTGTTATGTGAAAACTACCCCTCAAAATTTTCTTATGTTTTGTTTAACAGGCGATTTTAATGACAATACATATATAACAGAACTGTTTAAAGAATTTTTATTTAGGTTCAGGCACGTACATAGTTCCATTGAAAATTGTACACACACGTACCCTTTCGCATATCGTCCCTCAAACCCTTATTGCTCAAGGCTTTCGACTTACAATATATCTTCTACAAAATAAAAAATAAATGTGTGATATGATGAGTGTGTGTTAATTTGGCCATTTGCAAAATTGCGCATAAAATTCTAATCTAATTCTAATTTTAATCTAAAATTGTTTTAAATAACGGAAAATTAGTTAAAAAGAAACTATATTATTCGATTTTTAAGGCACGAAGTTTTCACAGTAATGATATTCTTCGAAGAAGTGTTTGAGGCACAACCTCTTCTTGCACCATGCACATGTTATTACTGCAACATCACCGCAAATATCACAAAAAGGTTCAATATCTTCCTTGAAACAAAAGTTTACAGGGTTATCAAAATGTGGAGGTCTATTTTCTATATATCCGCTTTCATACCAAGGATATTTGAATACGTTAATACATCTAGGTGAAGACAATTGATTATGTGTAAGGGACTGTAATTTTATAATGTTATTTCTAATATGCAAGTTAATATCAGACCCCAAAAGAATATAAGTGTCTGAGATTTTTTGTACGAAATTCTTCCAGATCCTAAACCCAAACACATCCAAGGGCTGAATTTTCCCAGTTGTGCCTTTTGGAATAGTTTTCAGTAAAAGGGTTTTACCTTCCGGTATAGCAGTTTGCACGGTTTGTTCACACTGGCCACTCCATGAATCTAACAATAACACAGAATTTTCTCCTACGTTAGGGAAAAATACATCTTGAAGCCACATTTGCAGTAATTCTGAAGAAAGTTTACCGGATTTAGAGGCTTGCAAATAAATATTGTTTGCCTCAAAAAGCCCTTGGCTTACTCTTGGTCCAAATTGTCCGGATGGTTCCTTTAAAACTACAAAAAGGGGTGAAAGTAATCTTCCATCGGCAGATATGGTTGGCTGAATGGCATAGCTATGCGTGGTGGAGGAAACCGATTGAACAACATTTTCCACAGTTTTTGTTCCTTTAAAGCTCAAAGTTCTTCCACTGTGTAATTCCAAATTAAACCCACTTTGATCGGAATTGAAAATTTTGCTTTCCCCATTCCTCAGAATTTCTGATTTTACATTGTTTTTAAAAACATCACATTCTTGTTCTGTATCTCTAGTTTCATGTAAAGATGATACAGATATAAATTTTGTGATTTTTCGCGGAACAACGTTATGAATTTTCTTGAATTTCCATACCCACCAACGTGATGCTTGAAACCATGGCATGTCCAATTCATGCTTCTTTTGTAAAGCCCATCTTCGAAGATCTATATCGTGAACTGTTATCTTTGAATCAATAGCCTCCTTCAAATTGTCGAAAGTGTATTTTGCAACGTTGTATAGCTTATCTTCTTGGTCACCACCACTGTTGACTTGTTCTTGCCATCTTCTTAATTGTCGCTCTGAACGAAGCTTCTTGAATCTTTGATGAACGGTTGTAAAAGATAACCGTTTTTTCTTTCCAGAATTCCAAAAGTCAACAGCTTCTTTTTTATAGTCGAAACTAACTCTCTCCTCTTGATATAAACAACTGGGAACTTCACCATAATCCTTTTCTTCTTCTTGTTCTTCATCTCCAATCGGTTGTATGTCAATTTGACTATCCTCATGAGCAAATTGTAAGTCAACTGAATTTTCAATAATAAATGAGGAATCGAACACATTTTTCATTATAATATCCTCTATTACATCGTGTAAATGTACCTCCTCAGGTGTTACTTCTGAAGGCTGAATGCCAAGTTTTTCCTTATTGAACGTTATTGTCAATAACGATATTATATTTAATGGATTGATTCTCATTTTATTAGTAGCACTTCGCACAATAGAAAAAGAAGCAAATGTGACTGAAAAAATGTTGAAATTCAAGAATTTTAAATCAGAATAAAATCAAATTCAAAATCCCATTTAACGTCCAACAATCAATTCAATATATAGAATTCAAAACTTTTTTTTTTTTCATCCAAAACTTCAGTTTGCCCACGAAATAGAGAAAAATGGTACAATCAGTTTTTTGGACGTAGAGGTAATTAAAGCTCAGGATGGTAATATTATTACCAATTGGTACAGAAAAAGTACATATTCAGGTAGAATTTTAAATTTTTTTTCGGCTCATCCTTTTCAAAACAAAATTGCAGTGATCAAAAACTTAGTCGACAGGGCTCTAGGTTTGTCCCACATTTCATTTCACAAAGAGAATTTAAATATTGTTAGGAATATCCTTTTTCTGAATCACTACCCAGAAAAGTTGGTTGAGCAACATATCACAATTAGAATTCAACAAATCAAAAACAAACAAAGTAACATCTCGGCTACAGATAATCAGAAGGAATTGAGAGAATATAGTTCTTTTAATACATTTGTTCTTCCTTTTTTTGGTCAAATTTCTGAAACCATTCAAATCATGTTGAAAAAATTTAATATTCATACTATTTTCCGTATACCATTTAAAATGGATTCAGTAATAACTTTTGGTAAAGATCCTTTAGATAAATTTGAAAAGAGTGGCGTGGTTTACAAGATCACTTGCAAGATCTGTAAGATGACTTACGTGGGACAAACTGGAAGACTTCTTAATACCAGGGTGGAGGAGCACAAAAGTGATGTCCGTTTAGGACGTTGTTATAAGAGTGTTCTCGCTAGACATACAAGAGGGTTTGTTGATGTTGACCATGAATTTGACTGGGATAATGTTGAAATTTTACATAGTGAGAGTAATGAGAGAAAGAGAGAATTCATGGAAATGCTTTATATTAAAAAACAAAATAGGTCATCTATAAATTTATAAACTGATTTAGATAGATTAAACAAAAGTTATTCAAATTTGATTAATTACATTTAGTTTTCATGAGTCTTGACTTTCTCTTGTTTCTTGATTGTTGTGACGGATTGTCCTGTTGACCCGCATTCAGATCTCAGGTACCGAAGGGATAACGTCGTCGCTTAGTCGCCGCTCCCACCTGTCACCTGTATTCTTTTCCTTGCCTTGATAAGGGTGCTGTGTGAGCACCGAAACGTTGGTAATGTAATTTGCATGCTTTTTTATTGTGATTTGATAATAATAAAAATAAAGAAGACGAAAGAAATAAAAAAGAGAAGGAAGGGGATGTGGTTGGTTGCTTTCTCATTTTTCTTTCCTCTTTTTTATTTTTGTCCAAAGAAACAAATTTTTATTTTTTTTTTATTTTTTTTTTATTTTGTTTTTTTAGGAATTGCAATAGGAGCATTTTGTGGTGTTTGTCCAAATTTAATCGTTGAATTCTTGTCGTTTTTTCAGGAATTCTATATATTGAAAAAATGTTCTTTTCTTTCGCTTTATATACGTGCCTGATAATGGCTTATATACATTCCTGATAATTTTATATTTGTTCAGTTTCATTAAAATGGCCAAAATGATAATATTTTTATCATATCAGACACCCAACTTGTAAACAGTCAATATTTTGTCAATTAGGTTGTTTTTACGTATGTCATGCGGCATCATTTGGATAATAATAACGACAATTTATCTTATTATTAAAAAATGATCCAATTTTAATATTGTCGTTATTATTATCTGAATGAGACCGTATGTCATACGTAAGAACAAACTAATTGACAATTATTCATTTGACGGTCTAAATAATAAGTTGTGTCTCACACAAATTCTGAAGGCAATATTTTGTTTGTTTTTTCCATTTATTTTTTATTTCGTAGAAGATATATTGTAAGTCCAAAGCCTTGAGCAATAAGGGTTAGAGGGACGATATGCGAAAGGGTATGTGTAATGTGTGTACAATTTTCAATGGAAATATGTACGTGCCTGGACCCAAATAAAAATTCTTTCAACAGTTCTGTTATATATGTATTGTCATTAAAATCGCCTGCTAAACAAAACATAAAAATTTTTGAGGGGTAGTTTTTACATAACAAGGGTTTATTAATATAAGAACATGTGCCATCGTTAACAAATAATTATTTATATTATTATTGATTGTCCAAACTAAATATTTTAATCAATTACTTACAAACATTTCATATTATTAACTAAATTTTTTATTTATTGATAATGCTAAAGGGGGGGATGGCACATAATTCAGGGGTTATTTCGAATAAGACTGATAATTTTTAATAGAATTTATTAATAAAACTAGATGTTTGCAGCAACAAAGTCCAAAATCTTAAACTATGTGTCATATGGCGAAGCATCCTATAGGGGTAGATTTTTCGAATTATGATACTCTAGGGGGTAAGTATTTTTAAAACTCGAAAATATAGAAGGGGTGATTTCCACCCCTAAATATGAACGATTGCCCAAAAAATTAATTTTTTTTTTATAGTCTGGGATCCTCTTTTCACCTGCAAAGTTACAAAAAAATCGGCATCGGACACCAACCTAACCCCCCTTGTTAGCCAAGTAAGTATGCTTCGCTTCGCGTCGACTGCTCTCTTAAACACTTGAAACGTCATTTCTGTTGCGAGAGAGGCGACACGTCGCGACGCGTCGCGCCCTGGCGAATTTTCTCCGAACTACCAGCTCAAAGCGGCAAGGAAATGTATTGTGGTGCATATTATGCTACTAGTATACTACTCTTAGCTGATTATTTAAAATTTTTTTCTTTCCAGTATCAACTACCTGATGGGTTAGACTTTATTTCCATATTTCAAAACTTTCAGGTTAATTTAAAAATGAGCATCTATATGAATTTAGAGTTTTCTGACTCCCTGCGGGCATCTTTCGCCTACATCTTTATGTATTTTTCGCAGATGTGGATTTTTCTTAAATTTCATACAAAGCTATAATAATTTATAAATGTTTACAGAAATTTGTGATTTTCTGAAAAATACTATACAAAATTAAGATTGCGTTCTTTTTTTGTAGATTTCGATCACTATTTTTAGAAAAAGTTAATTTTTCGTACAAAATCATCAACTTAATAATAATTTATCGAAAATCGAAAAAATGTGGTGCATTCTATGCCGAACTGTTGAAAAATGTAAAATTTTCTATAATCTTCAAAGGAAATGAGGAAATGAAATCTTTGAAATGACTATAACTTTAATCTATCTTTTCTCAAAGAAAATGCGTAAAATGATTGAGAATATTGTACTAGTTCAACAAACATTTTAGGGAAAAATATCTTCCTGAATATACGGTAAAACTTATCGAATTTTTAGAAAATTTACCTAATCTACGTGGAAAATCTAACAATATTTTTGGAACGATTCGTTAAATTCAGTAGGAGTCATTAAATTCCCCAAATTCTAAGGAATACTTTCATAGTTTTGTATAAGTTACCATAAGTTTCGGGAAATTTCCACAAAAATTGTAGGTAATATCTAATTTCCTAATTTTTAGAGAATTTTCCCCAATTTTTTACTGAATTATAAGAACTTTTAGGAAAATTTCCCCAAATCTTGGGGAAAATGGTTTTCCCCAACGAAAATGTGGATTTTTTCCTACGAAAAAGTGGGGAAAATTCCCCAAATTTTTCACATATAGAACGCTAAAAAGTAGGGGAGGCCGGGGCGAGATGAGCATAGTTGTAATTTTCAGTGAAATATTTGAAATCTATAGTAGTTTTCAAAAACATAAGTGGTTCTATACATACTATGAACCTTCATTTATCAATTTTATCAAGGAGTTAGTGTTCCAAAAATAGTAATTACGGTAAAAATATGAAACTTATAATTTGTGCACAAGTCTCATCTCGCCCCATGCTCTGGGGCGAGACGAGACACGTATTGGGGCGAGATGAGACACCTAAACTATTTATTAGTTTTTGTTAATAGAAGATTATTTTTCGTGTTTTTCATACACATGAAAGATTATTTGAAGTATTCTAAGAATGGAAATGAGTATCATGACAAAATATAATTGTTTTCACGATTGAGCAATATCATTATTCAAACCAATTCATGATCTGTAAAATGTTTAACATATAATTTTGTAAGGTATAATTAAGTCTTATCACTTAGGGAAAGGGTTTTATAAATATTTGAAAGCATAAATACATGTAATGGTTAATTATTTCAAATTTTTCCTTCATAACATAATTTTTATAATTTCAAGTTGAATTAACATTTATTTGAAATTTTTCATTTATAACTTATTTCCAAAAAAAATTTTCAATAATTTATAAACTGTTTTTATAAATTTCACACCTAAAAACCATAATTTTTCCCTACATAAAAATGGGGATTTTTTTGAAAAATTGAATGAAATGATTTTAAATATAAATTTTAGAATTCTTCTGCAACTTGTCATTTTCAATATAAATAAAAATTTCGTTTTTAATATGCTGAAAGAAACATTCAAAAAAATAAAATTTATAAACAAACCCAATTGCAGATGCTCTGACACTAGAATTTCTTCAAACATCAGCTTTTACAATATCAGTCATGGACTCTTCTAACCACACATGTCAGTTTTTCTTTTGTAACTTCCCACTGTCGAAACTCTCCTTTAAATTTTTATCTTTTTTCAAAAATTTCACTATAAATGACTCAAATCTTGTGAACAGAAACTTTTCTGCCAGCTCCATAAAGAGGTTATGACAAGCAAGACAAGAGCGTCTCATCTCGCCCCACGAACTCGGCTCGTTCCGCACCAAATCACAATTATGATTAAAGCTTTAATATTTCCTGTTTTTATTAATTAATTGTGTATAAATGCATTATTACATTCAAGATCGATGAATAACCTTCACGACAAACCTTAGTTTACAAATATTATCTGTTATTTTCAATCATTTCTATTCGTTTTATTATATCATAGAATAACAGGATTCATGTGTTGAAATTTCAATCATTTTTATTTTTGCTTTATCTACTTTATTTAATTTTTTTTCTCTTTCCGATAAATTCAATATAATTATTTATGCCATTTCTGAAAAGAACAAAAACAAAAATCACATGTTTTGAGAGGAAATTAAGTGTCTCATTTGACCCCGTATGCTCATCTCGCCCCGGTCTCCCCTAACGTTATTTTTTTCTTTTAAATGTTACTTTTATCATATTCTTTAACAATACATTAACCAAATTACACGATTACACCGGCACACAAAAAAAATACTTTTCTGTTCTACAGATGCGACACATATATTCCCATATATTCTGACCCGCTGAGCACGAATCCGTGGTCCGTTTGACCCCAGCACATCTGGGTCAAGGGCATTCGAAGGTCAAACGGACAGAAAAGTCATTTGGATGGAGATAACTACCATAATTCATGTTTTTTGTTCGCTGAATCCGAATCCGGGGTCCATTTGGAGTCAGCGAGTCAAGGTCAAGGACATTTCAAGGTCAATTTCGTTCATTCCACTAAAAACAAATTTCTGACTGCAAATTCTGAAAGAACGGAAGATTTTACGTTCAGATATGTATGTTATTATTTTTTTGTGACGACCTGTTAAGGTCATTTTATTTGAATATATAGATGATTCATATGGGTAAATGGTAAATGGGCTGCATTGGACTAGACTACCATACTAATATGTTGTGGGGTCGCTTAGTCTGAATCCGAGGCTCATTTGACCCCAGGGCACCAAGTTCAAGGTCATATCAAAGTTAGATCGAATGAAAAATGTGTTACCGATCCAAAATTTGACTTCTACATGTGGGTAAACTTTCTCTGGCGTCTCGATATTTTTCTGCTTTTACCCACGCTTGTAAGGAACTTTTGACAGCTCTAACGATTCGGCAAGTGAGCTTTTATGAAGCCGCCCTTATCCGATTTGCCTGTTACACCAACGATCAGCTAACTTCACTTGAGCGAGCAAAGCTATAGTGGCTTCAAATTTTAAAGACGGTGGTGACAACTTTTATGAGGACAAAAGACAGTTTCAGTACGAAGTTACCTGCAACACCATTTACCCGAAGTTTTTTCTGTGCTCCACGTGGTGACGGCGGAAAACGGATTTTTTTCTTGCTTTTCATTTTTCGGCTAAGCCCTGTGGTGAAGGCATTGTGCCGTCATGGCTGGCACGAGAGAAAGTGCGATGCAGGGTATTGGACGCCCATTATCGGCGATTGGTCAGGGTGAGGAAACGGGCCCGCAATCGTCGTCATCCAGCTACCGCCACCCTTTATTGGTTGGCGATTCAACTGATAAAGAATATAAAGCTACAACAAGTAATCATGTTTTTACCAGCCATGACTTGCCGTAGATCAAGGAATGAGCAATGTAGAGACATATATCGTCAGTGTTATAAAAGAGAAATTTCCCTTCAAAATGAAACATTCGCTCCAGATAGCATTTGCAGTGCTTGTTACACTATGCTTTTACGTTGGAATAAAGTGAAAAACAATAAAATGTTAAAATACTCCTCACCGGTAATATGGTCAATACCTCAATCAGAAAAAGACTGTTATTTTTGCAACACAAAAGTTAAAGGATTCAACGTTAAAAACAAATCAAGAATATCTTATGCAATAGTGTCTTCTGTCATAACTGCAAAGTCTAATCAAGAGTATGCTATCAAAAATATGGATACGAGCTCAATGATGAATGAAGCTTCGACAAATAAAGAGACAGATAGAGAGGTTATGTTAGACGGTGAAGAAGAATCTGATGATTGCTCATACGAAGACCATGAAAATGAAGAATATGTGCCAGAATTGCGGAGAAAGCAAAAAAATGAATCTATAAGACTATTCAACCAAGATAGTTCAAACGATTTCATCAGGAGCATGGGACTTCCTAAAGATGCTTCTGAATATATGGCAGCTGCGTTAAAGAGCCGTGGAATGGTAGAACAGGGGACGAAGTCATCTTTCTACAGGAATCGAGAAAAGAAGTTCCGTCAGTACTTCAATAAAGATGAAGAAGGTATGTTGGTATATTGCAGAGACGCTAACGGTTTGATAAATGAACTAAAAAAGGATGTTCACGTTCCAGAAGAATGGAGATTGTTTATAGACTCGTCAAAACAAAGTCTTAAGGCAGTGCTGCTTAACAATGGAAATGAGTAAGCAAGTCTACCAATAGCGCATTCAACAAAATTAACAGAAAGTTACGGAAACGTCCAATATGTATTGGAGAAAATTCAATATGACAAACATAAGTGGCAAGCTTGTGGTGATTTAAAAATCATAACCATTCTCCTTGGTCAACAATCAGGATATACAAAGTATCCCTGCTTTTTGTGTTTGTGGGATAGCAGGGATCGCTTGAATCATTACAAGAAGAAGGTTTGGCCAATAAGAGAACAACTTGAACCTGGAAATCATAATGTACTTCGACAACCTTTAATCGATCCATCAAAAGTATTGCTCCCGCCTCTGCACATTAAACTTGGACTTATGAAACAATTCGTCAAAGTTTTGAATAAAGAAGGAACATGTTTTCAGTACTTGACAAATGAATTTCCTCGATTAAGTGATGCTAAATTGAAAGAAGGAGTATTTTATGGACCTCAGATCCGTAAAATGTTTTATGAAGAAAATTTCATCAAGACAATGACAGACTTAGAAAAAGCTGCTCGGCTCAGTTTTCGAGATGTTGCTCAAAACTTCTTAGGAAATTACAGAAGTAATGACTAGAAAGCAATCGTAGCAAATATGGTGAGGAACTATCGACGCTTGGGATGTTTGATGAATCTCAAACTTCATTCCATGGACTCTCATATTAGCTATTTCCCTGAGAACTTGGGCGATTACAGCGAAGAGCAAGGGGAGCGTTTCCATCAAGATCTAAAAGACGCTGAACTTCGATGGCAAGGAAAATGGGACGTGAATATGTTGGCTGACTACTGCTGGCTGCTAAAGAGAGATCAAGTACCTGGCGATGAAGATGGTGATATTTCGAAGAGAACTAGAAATCCACTGCATAGATCCTTTGACAATAAAAGAGAACGTTATAGGCGAAAGAAAGAATAAACGCTATTCCAAAATGCCATACCGTAACTCTCGTTTAGTCCTGATTCGTTGGGTTAAAGGAGATTCAGATTCGAATTCAGCTACCCTTAAAACATGTAAAAGTCAAATTTTGGAACAGTGACACATTTTTCTTCAGATCTAACTTTGATATGACCTTGATCTGACCTTGACCTTGGCGCCCTGGGGTCAAATGGGCCTCGGATTCAGACTTAGCGACCCCCAAAACATATTAGTATAGTAGTCTAGTGCAATGTAGCCCATTCACCATTTACCCATATAAATCATCTATATATTTAAATGAAATGACCTTAAAATGACCTTAGAGGTCGTCATAAAAATATAAAAACATACATATCTGGACGTACAATCTTCCGTTCTTTCATAATCTGCAGTCAGAAATTTGTTTTTAGAGAAATGAACGAAATTGAGCTTGAAATGACCTTGACTTCGACTCGTTGAGTTCAAATGGACCCCGGATTCGGATTCAGCGACCCAAAAAACATAAATTATAGTAGTTATCTTCACACAAAATACTTTTCTGTCCATTTGACCTTCAAATGCCCTTGACCCAGATGTGCTGGTGTCAAACGGACCACGGATTCGTGCTCAGCGGGTCAAAATACATGGGAATATATGTGTCGCATCTGTAGAACAGAAAAGTGTTTTTTTTTTGTGCCGGTGTTATCTGGTCCTTCACGATTACTGGGACACTTACTCACTTACAATTACAATAAGCGACCTAAAATTAAAAGCTTATTTTTTGATTACTTTTGGATGCTTTGAATTCTTCTGCATTCTTCGAATTCTTTGAAGTTCCTACAATTCTTTTTCATTCCTTTAATTCTTTTGATTTCCTTGAATTATTTTGAATTCCTTGACTTATTTTGAATTCCTTGAATTCTTTTGAATACCTTGAATTCTTTGAATTCTTCGAATTCCTTTGAATTCTGTTGAGTTCGTAGAATTCTTTTGAACTTTTTGCATTAAAAATTAAGTAAGGGGTCGTGCACATAATACACCACCAGTTTTTCCTTTTTTTAAATAAATACGAGAACAGAAGTGTCTCGAAGCCAAAAGGGGCACAAGGAAATAAACAAAAAAAACATGTGACGTTGTTTGAATCTCCCGCAATCCTCGCTCTGATGAAGATGCACCATGGGGGCATGTGCCGAGGAGTAGTGCGCCTCGCCACCGCTGGTGCTGCCCTCCTGCTTGGCTCGGCTGGATTTTGGGTTTTCAGTCAGTCACGACTTCGCCGCCGTATGAGACGGACGTCTTCATTGTTCATCCTTTCTACAGTTCTTTATAAATCTACGCGTTCATTGTGATTATAGTGTAACAAGTGCTCTTTTGCTTTGGTGTTTATATGTGAAAAACCACCTTCTTAGTTTCAAGTGTCCTCGACAGCAGGGCAGTGAGAAACAATAAAGGAGAATTTGAACTACAATCTCAACACAGTCTTTGTCTTTTACGAGAGAAAACCCCATCCCAATCAAGTGATTACCATTTTGGTCCTTCGAGCCGGATGTAGATGAGTGTTGAATAATAATCAATACATTCAACACTATCATGTAAGTACAAAAAAAAAATATTGAGACACATGAGTCAAAAGTGAAACGAAAATGTGAGGGAAACAACGTGAAAAGGAACAAGGTGACTGCATATCTCACTCGGAATTTTGAACAAGTTCCTCGAGTTCGAGAACAAACAAAGAGAGAAATCGCCAGCATTTTAATGTTGCTCGCTCAAGCGGTCATGCGCCCAATGGAGCTCGAGCGGGCACCAAGAGAGAGAGAGAGAGAGAGAGAGAGAAAGGGGCGATTGAGAGAGAGTGGGGATTGAGAGGGAGGTTGCTTTGACACAGTGAATCGCCTTTCGAGAATAATTGCACAAACACAGCTCTAAAGTTCCTTCAATGCGCACTCCAAAAAGTTGCGTGCTCGTGATTTCGATGTGACTTGCCTCAAAATATAAAATCAAGCAAGAGTGATCTGATTGCTTTTTCCTTTTGGTCGAAATCAACGTGCAATTTTTATGGAAAAGGGGAAGGAATGTTACTGTCACACATCTTCGCATTTAGACATGGTTAATTGTGCCTTATCAACGAGAAATTTGGTAGCTATGTTTCTTTGTGAAAGGGATCAAATGGGACAATACTCATGAACAAAACTGCGCTCAATGAGAGCGTCGAAATGCTTATGTGACACATTAATTTCAGGTCAGAGACTATGGACGAGTTGATCGTCATTCAACAGGCCCTTGTGAAAGTGATTCGGAATTTCACGTCAACTGTGATCACTTCTCCCGATGATCGATGGACGATTGGTCTGGTACAGGCAAGGCTGGAGTTGTTACGCTCTTATTGGGCGGACTTTCAGGGCAATCATCTGACGCTTCTTCAAAGCGGTATTGGTGACGACAACGGATACCCTGGCGACGCAGTCTTCACCGAGATCGAGCAAGCATACATTGAGTCTCAGTCCAAGTTGTATGACATCCATCAGAGGCTGACTCCAACCACTTCTGGGACGCAAACTCCCACTGGGAACGAGAGTTTGCCTCTGCAACGAACAGGATCGACGAGTGTACGCCTGCCTCGAATGGAAGTTCCAACATTTTCCGGCCAAAAAGAAGACTGGGAGGTTTTTCGAGACGCTTTCCAGGCGCTCATTCACAAAGACGAGCAACTTGGCGATGCTCAGAAGCTCTTTTATTTAAAGTCATATGTACAAGGGGAAGCGAAGCTGGCAGTCGACTCATTTCCTGTCACAGGAGCCAACTACACTGCTGTATGGGATATGCTAATTGCACGCTATGAACATCCAAGACTGCTTGCCCAAGACCACATCAATGCGCTGCGCAATCTTCGACCTTTGAGAGACGAGAACGCCAAGGAACTGCAGCACCTCTGCGACACTCTGGAACGGCACCGTAAGCAACTCAAAGCTTTGGATCGTCCCGTAGAGTACTGGGACGATTGGTTCATCTCCGTGGCTACTAGTTGTATGGATCCATTAACTCGACGAGCATGGGAGGAAGAATTGGAGAAATTAGAAATTGATCCGGTAATAAAACCTCCAAAAATGCCGTACAATTAGATCACAGCAGAGCAACAGAAGCAACCGCGCAGCTGTCAATCGATCATTTCTGCCATCTGGTCCATCCCAACCGAGACCTCGAGGGTATCGCACGCTTGCTACTCAAGGCAACGAGAACTGTGGCTGCTGTGGAGGGACTCACTACACCGGTCACTGCGAAAGATATATTGCCTTGGATTCTCAAGAACGTCGAGACATCGTCCGCCAGTCGCGACTGTGCTTCAATTGTATACGTTCTGGCCACGCTGCCTGGACTTGTCCGTCTCGCTTAAGCTGGTCCATTTGCGGATCTCTACACCACTCGCTTTTACATGAGGATGCACGCAAACGTGAGGGCGCACGACTTCCTGATACCATTCCATCCAAACGCAGCAAAGATGGGGAACATTCAGCTCCAGCGCCAGTATCTGGAGGAATTCTTCCAGCCAATTCTTGACTAGTGATTTTACCCAAGTCCGTCTTGCAGATCAGCAGTGTGCGTGGTGACCTCATCGCCGCACGAGTCCTGCTCGACTCTTGGTCTGAGGTTACCCTTACATCAACAGCATCTGCCTACAGGGTCAACGCCCTTTTGGAACGGTTTGATATGAGCATCAGCGGCGTGGGGGCAAGTTTATTAACCGAGCACGTCTCAAAACTCACCTCTATTTACATATACCTGGTTCAAATACACCGATCAATTTCGAAGCCTATTGTTTAAAGCATCTTGGCTTGTCGACTCCAGCAGTCCCACTTTCACCAGCGGTACGTGCTCTATGGCCGAATTTGATACTCGCAGACGAAAACTTCGATGCTCCAGGACCCGTTGAATTGCTGATTGGCGCTAACGTGCTGCCCGAACTATTACGACCTGACTTAATCAGACAAGCAGGTTTAATCGCACAACAGACAGCAGTGGGTTGGACTATCTCTGGGCGAACCTCTCCTTCTAACTGGCTACCTTCAGCCAATTCATGTCTCGTCCAGCTAACCGAAACGGCGCATCGCTGGCACCTCCAATTGTTGGGTCAGCTACAACGATTCTGGGAGATAGCAATTCTTCCCATCATCGCGAGACAAGCACCGGACGACCAGCAATGTGAAAATATTTTCAGCAAGCATCGGCGAGACTCGGACGGTCGTTACATCTCACGGCTACTCACCAGACCCGACATTGTAAGAGCTCTTGGCGAAAGTCTTCCGGGAACAGTCGCGGCTTTGACGTCATTGCATCGACGCATGAGGCGAGAACCTAACATGGCAAAGGCCTACAGAGAGTTCATGAATGAATATCTCCGACTGGGCCACATGCGTGAGTTGAATGATCCAGAGGTTCGTGACTGCGATCGACCAGTCCATTACATTCCACACCATGGCATCTGGCAGAGAGGGGATCAAGAATCTAAGCTTTGGGTCGTTTTCAACGCCTCGCGCCCCACTTCGACTGGATACAGTCTCAACGATGCTCTATTCACTGGTCCCAAACTCCAAACGCGTCCCTGGAGGGTGATAATCCGCTGGCGTCAATATTGCTTTGCTTTCTGTACAGATGTAAAAATGATGTATCGCCAAATCAGAATCGACGACCGCGATGTTGATCTACAACGAATCGTATGGAGCCCTTCTGAAGAGGAGCCTGTTCGGCACTTTCAACTGCTCACAGTCACCTACGGTGAATCATGCGCACATTTTTTTTCGCTTTGAGTCATTCAGCAGTTATGCTTCAATGAAGGGAAATGTTATCCAGAAGCGGTGGATGCTCTGATGAAGGAAATGTACGTGGACGATATTTTGTCCGGAGCGTACAGCATCGAGCCAGCCCGTCACCTTCGAGATCAACTCAGACAGTTGTTGAATGCTGGAGGATTTCCGTTACGCAAGTGGGTCGCCAACGATCAACAGCTATTGCAGGATCTCCCGAGTGAAGAATGCCTACGACCTTCTTGGATTCGTATCAGTGAGGATCATCCTGTGAACGAGCTGAGCATCTCATGGAATCCTCGGAGCGACGATCTTCGGCTAACATCGCCTTCGATAGGTGCTACGCAAAACACCAAAAGAGAGATCCTTTCAGCAATCGCAAGCTTCTTCGATCCATGCGGTTGGCTGGCTCCTGTCACCGTGGTGGCCAAAATGCTGATGCAAGACTTGTGGCGAGCTGGGTTGGATTGGGACCAAGAGTTGCCTTCGTCTATGGCTCAACGCTGGACGAGTTTTAAGAAAAATCTGTCTCACGTTCCTGACGTCACCTTTCCTCGCTGGATCCAGACCAGTCCTTCTGGCCAAGTGCAACTCCATGCCTTTTCTGATGCAAGCCGACGTGTGATGGCTGCAGTCGTGCATGCACGAGTTATGTCCGAAGATGATCATGTATCAACAGTGCTGCTGGCCGCCAAAACGAAATTGAACTCCATCAAGAGCCTACAGCCTTCCACCAGAGCGGAGCCCAGGATGACGATTCCACGGCTCGAGTTGCGAGTCGCCTTACTTGCTAGTAAACTGCTTCGCATTATTGCCGATGATCTATGCGTTCCGCCAGAGAAATGTTATGCTTGGTGTGATGCTCAGATCGTGCTTCATTGGCTCCACTCCAGTATACCAGTGGGCAATTCATTGATCGATAATCACATCAGCCATATTCAGGAAATCCTGCCATCGCTCAGTTGGAGACACGTGCCGTCTCAGCTGAACCCAGCGGACGTGGCATCTCGAGGATCTGAGTTGACCACACTCATTCATGACAAGTCTTGGTTTGAAGGACCTGGTTGGCTGCGCGAGTCACCTTCAAATTGGCCATGCAGTTCCATTAATTTTGCCTCGGTCAACGTCAGGCAAATCGCAGCCGATGCGAATGCTTCACCTACCTCTGCTGATGAGCTTCTGGACAAGTTTTCAGATTTAAATGTACTGGTGCGGTTCTTGGTACGACTTTGCCGTTGGGTGAGACTGCGACTCAAGCGTCCTTCCACCGTACCTGTTCTGTCGCCTATCACTGTTGACGAATTCAACAACGCTTTTTACGCATGCGTGATTCCAAGTCAACGTCATCACTTTGCACCGGAGCTAGCGAAACTTTAAAAGAAAGAAGGTCATCTCTCGCGCCAAAGCGCCCTCAAAGGACTCCACTTGTTCGTCGATCCGATGGGTATCATGCGAGTGGGAGGTCGTCTCCAGCATTCGTCGCTCTCATACAACGCACGTTATCCGCCGATCTTATCCAGTGCCGACCCTCTGGCTAAGTTGGTGATCACTTGGGCCCACCACCGAGCACTTCATGGTGGATTTCGCTCGACATACGTTCACGTCGTTCGCCGCCCATGGATTGTTGGTGGAAAACGTCAAATTCGAGCGCACATTCATCGGTGCGTTGTATGCACCCGAACTCAACCCAGACCCATGGAACAGGCAATGGCACCTTTGCCACCAGAAAGAGTGAATTCAGTTCGAGCCTTTACGCGTACCGGCCTTCATTATGCTGGGCCCTTCCATCTGCATGCCACCAAGGGACGTGGATCACGTACTACCAAGGGCTACGTGGCGGTTTTCGTGTGCCTCGCTTCCAAGGGAATGCATCTTGAGGCTGTCGGTGATCTCACCACCGAGAGTCTGCAGGGTGCATTACTCCGATTTTGTGGCCGACGTGGAAAACCGGCTGAGTTATGGAGTGATAATGCAACTCACTTTCATCGCGCTGATTTAGAGATGAAACAAGCACTTGGTGGGATTGACTGGGATAGCGTCGCTAATTCAATGGCAACCGAAGGCATCGCCTGGCGGTTCATCCCGCCAGCTGCTCCCCACTTTGGAGGACTTTGGGAAGCTGAGGTTAAATCCTTTAAGACTCATCTTAAACGCATAGCGGAGCCCAAGAACCTGACCTGCGAAGAATTCTCCACCTTGCTTGTGAAAATCGAAACAGTGTTGAACTGTCGACCCCTCTCGCCTTTCTCCAGTGATATCGAGGATCTAGATGCCTTTACTCCTGGGCATCTGTTAATTGGAGGACCTGTAGGAACCATTACGGAAATTCCCATCAAGGCGACGAATCTTGATCGACGGTCCCACTGGAAACTCGTCAAGGGAATGCGAGATCAGTTCTGGAAGCGCTGGAGCAGCGAGTACCTGAATACTCTCCAGCAACGACTCAAGTGGACCCGTCAGCGCCCCAATCTGAAGGTCGGAGATCTCGTTGTCGTATTGGATTCGTCTCTGATCAGATCTGATGGAAGATGGCCTCTCGGCCGCGTCACTCATACTCATGAGGGATCTGATGGACTTGTGCGCGCCGCCACGATCAAGACTTGCACTGGAGAATATGTTCGGCCCATCGTGAAGCTTGCTCTTTTGCGAATCGTCCGGGCCACGGCAGAGGAAGACTTATTGTGATTCTTCGTAGAAGAGATCATCTTTGGCTGGCGGTGTTCAGTGACGTTTCGTTCACGGAACGAGGCGGGCGGGTTGTTTGAATCTCCCGCAATCTCGCTCTGATGAAGATGCAACATGGGGGCATGTGCCGAGGAGTAGTGCGCCTCGCCACCGCTGGTGCTGCCCTCCTGCTTGGCTCGGCTGGATTTTGGGTTTTCAGTCAGTCACGACTTCGCCGCCGTATGAGACGGACGTCTTCATTGTTCATCCTTCCTACAGTTCTTTATAAATCTACGCGTTCATTGTGATTATAGTGTAACAAGTGCTCTTTTGTTTTGGTGTTTAGATGTGAAAAACCACCTTCTTAGTTTCAAGTGTCCTCAACAGCACGGCATTGTGGAACAAGAAAGGAGAATTTTAACTACAATCTCAACGCAGTCTTTGTCTTTTACGAGAGAAAACCCCATCCCAATCAAGTGATTAACAGACGTATCGACCCCTAATTGAGTAAACACCCCAGTAATCGTGATATTAGGACCAGTCATGGTGACGCCATTTTTCTTATTTTCTGTCTACTTTGAATTAATTAAAATTCCATTTAATACCATAAAATGCTAAAAAGTAATGTTATTTTTTTCTTTAAATGTCACTATTGGGTCCTTCACGATTACTGGGACACTTACTCACTTACGATTACAATGAGCGGCCTAAAATTAAAAGTTTATTTTTTGATTACTTTTAGATGCTTTGAATTCTTCTGAATTCTTCGAAGTTCCTAGAATTCTTCCGAATTCTTTTGCATTCCTTGAAATCTTTTGAATTCCCTGAATTCTTTTGAATCCTTTAAATTCTTTTGGATTCCTAGAATTCTTCTATAGTCTGGGGAAATTAGCTCGAAAATGGTCGATTTCCAGAAAAAAGAGGTATAGTTTTTTTTTTCTTCACAATCATATCCCTGAAGGCATTAGAAATGAATACCAAAAAAGTTCCCCATCAGATCGGCGCCGCATACACCCCTAGCCTCGAAGAACATCCCTTAGACGGGTAGTAGCGCTGGTTTTTGGCTATTATATACGAAAGGGTGCGTAGGAGGATAAAAATGAATAGAAGTGAAAATATTTATAATAGAATTTGCAATAAAAAAGGTTCTATACACTTTTGCTGTACAGGCCATAGGTGATGCGTAATCAGCTCCAGGAGTGGGGGGGATGTTTTAGCGTATGGTGCGAAACGTACTCGCGCGCTTATTTTTCGGCCCATAACTCATAAAAGGGTAGTTTTTGGACAAAAATGCATAGGAGACAATTTGTAGAGCAGATAATTTCCTTTTAGGACCAATACATTCTTTTTGGATTACATCAATTCGGAAAGTCATTATTATTATTTTTGTACAGTTCACGTACAAGCACTGGGATCTAATTTCCACCTACCTGTAAGGTAGACTTTTTGGTGCGTTTTTTTTTATTGTGGTTCACAAACGAAAGTTCAAGTTCTTTCAAAAATATAATTTAACATTCCATAGTTAAATATATAACAATTCAAAAATCGCTTTTTCAAGTTTCCTTATAAAACTCATTATTTCTGTTAGAGATTGCTTTACTCAGCCCTTAAACTCTTATATTTTGAAATATATCTCATGAAAAGTGAAAGTTGGAGTGCCGATAAGAGGCTGGACTCGCGCTAGGCTAGACCACTTGAGATTTTTTACGTGGGTCCAGATCCATCTGCGGGTGGGAATGGCTTGTACGTGGTGAACTCGTTTTTAAGGGTCCCAAGCATCCTCAACTGACGGGATAAACTCTTCTTCGTATACGCAACCCCATAAATACTACACCCTGTATATTCAAGAAAGGGACCCTCTCTATATGCACTTGTTCTACAGAATAAGCAGTAATGAGGCTGAAGTACTATGAGGCAGTTGTGTTTCGAAATTCATCATGGCTTCAACATGTAAATGTTTTATATGCGAAAAAAGTTTGAGTGTATGTGAGACAGTCGAAGTAAAAAGTGGAAATAACAATCTTAGACGAGTGAGTGAAATTCGCAAAGATGGATACATGAACTTATTACGAAGGGCCGACTCGATAGAAGTACATACAATATATAGACTGGAGTATATTAGGCAGCGTAATATTAATCCAGATTTAAAAACATCACAAAAGATCCAGGTAAGAATAATCCAGTTTTGCGGTCTGCCGAAATATTTAATTTCAAGACAAAAGGCCTGTTTTGTGGCGAAAATTGGGACCCAGAAGCAGAAAAAAAGAAAATGAAAAACCTACGTAACCCCATTTACATGGTGCGTACTATAAGTCTCAAAGATAAGATTTCAATGGATGCTACAAGCCGGAAGGACGAATGGGGTGAGCAAGTTTCAAGAGGGATGAACAGCGTATCATACCTTATGGCAGAAGATGCTCGTTACCATAAAAAATGTTATTTTAAATTTGCACAGATTCCATCCTTGACTAAGAAAAGAGGAAGACCTGAAGATCAAAATTTGGTTTCTGCATTCGGTGAACTAAGCTTCTTTATTGATGAGAGTGATGAACGTCCATTCACACTTAAGGCATTGATCAGAAAAATTGAAGACCATATGCCCGATGGATCATCGGTGACAGAAAAAACATTAGAAGCAAAATTACTTACTACGTATGGGGATCAGGTAATGTTTGCTAAAACTCGGGCCAAACCAACAATTGTTTGCTTCCGTGGATCGGGATTAAAAAGTCATAAATAGTTGGTATACAAGTCCATTAGGCAATGAAGGAGAACAACGTATGAGAATTGTGACTGCAGCGCGAGCTGCAGCGGGACATATAGTATAAGAAGATATTCGAAGCACTCCATATAACAGATTACCCAGATGTCAAGGACTTTATGTGTGAAGCAAATGCTTCAATTGTACCCACATTGCGTAAATTTTTAGATACAGTTATCATAGCAGGTAAAAAAACTGATGCTGAAAAATTGCAAAAAAACGTCTATAGCCATCGGTCATGCTATAACTGCAGCAACAAGACCTCGCTCATTTATTTCTTGCCTATTACTTTCTCTGGCGGTAATTTTATTCAGAAAAGTTGCGTCAAAAAATATTGTAAATACAGTTGCAGCTTTGAGTTTTTGCTCAAGCTACAAGGATGTCGCGCTATTTGAAGCATCTGCTGTTAAATCTTGGAAACCTGATTAAGACATAAATTCCTTTTTCCAGTATATTTTTGAAAACGCGGATTACAACATAAAAAACTTAACTGGGAAAGGTACATTTCATTCCATGGGTTTAATAAAATGCATAAATCCGGCAAACAAGGTTCTAGGTCAAGAAATTTGCAAATTGCGAAGTGTTCCTTCATCTAAAGAGATCGCAAGTATACCGGTCAAATCCCAATACAAACAATGTCTAAAATTTTATCAACAAAAGAAGATAATTTTTATTCCGACTAATATTGTCAACCAATGATCAGTGGAATAGGCCTATAGGGGAGACCACAATAAAAAAATCGCACCAAAAACTCTACCTTACAGGTACGTGGAAATGAGATCCCAGTGCTTGTACGTGAACTGTACAAAAATAATAATAATGACTTTCCAATTTGATGTAATCCAAACAGAATGTATTGGTCCTAAAAGGAAATTATCTGCTCTACAAATTGTCTTCCATGCATTTTTGTCCAAAAACTACCCTTTTATGAGTTATGGGCCGAAAAATAAGCGCGCGAGTACGTTTCGCACCATACGCTAAAACATCCCCCCCACTCCTGGAGCTGATTACGCATCACCTATGGCCTGTACAGCAAAAGTGTATAGAACCTTTTTTATTGAAAATTCTATTATAAATATTTTCACTTCCATTCATTTTTATCCTCCGACGCACCCTTTCGTATATAATAGCCAAAAACCAACGCTACTACCCGTCTAAGGGATGTTTTTCGAGGCTAGGGGTGTATGCGGTGCCGATCTGATGGGGAACTTTTTTGGTATCCATTTCTTATGCCTTCAGGGACATGATTGTGAAGGAAAAAAAACTATACCTTTTTTTTCTGGAAAAAAGTCTAATTTCCCCGGACTACTAATTCTTCTGAATTCTTCGAATTTTTTTTTGTTAATTCTTCGAATTCTTCTGAATTCTTCTAGTTTTTTTTAATTCTTCTGAAATCTTTTAATTCTTTTTAATCCCTAGAATTCTTTCGAACTCTTTCAAATTCTTCGAATTCCCTTGAATTCATTTGAGTTCTTAGAATTCTTTTTAATTCTTTTTGATTAAAAATTAATTAAGGGGTCGTGCACATAATAGGTCACACGTTTTTCCTTTTTTTTTAAGTAGAGACGAGAACAAAATTGTCTTGAAGGCAAAAGGGACACAACGACATAAAAAAAAGAAAAACGTGTGACGTATTCTGTGCACGAACCCAATTGGGTAAATATCCCAGTAATCGTGATACTGGGACCAGTAATGGTGATGCCAATTTTTTTATTTTCTGTCTACTTCGAATTAATTAAAATTCCATTTAATGCTATAAAATGCTAAAAAGTAATGTTATTTTTTTCTTTTAAATGTTACTTTCATCATATATTTTAACAAAAAATTAACCAAATTACATGATTATTGGGTCTTTCACGATTACTGGGACACTTGCTTACTTACGATTACAATAAGCGACCTAAAATTAAAAGCTTATTTTTTGATTACTTTTGGATACTTTAAATTCTTCTGAATTCTTCGAAGTTCCTAGAATTCTTCCGAATTCTTTTGCATTCCTTGAATTCTTTTGAATTCCTTGAATTC
>CAKNXH010060082.1:0-15890 GCA_932178445.1 Andricus quercusramuli | reverse complement strand
AACGTTCGAAAGGATTCTGGTATTTTCCGTAAAATAATATTCAGGGCTGAAATCCCTTTGCTTGTTGTTGCACTAACATCGGCACCATTCATAACGAGCATTTCAACACACTCTGATTGTTCTCCTAAAGCTGCAATATGAAGAGGCGAAAATCCTGTTTTGTCTATTAGATTAACCATCGCACCATGTTTCAGTAAAAGTTCTACTATTTTAATGTTCGAGCCAGACGCCATTATAGCGTAATGCAGTGGAGTCCTATCCATTTCATCCAGAGCATTTACATCAACTTCTGGTTTCTGTAATAAGAGTTCACAACATTTTAAAGATTGGACACTACAAGCCACATGGAGGGGAGTTTCTCCAATGGAGTTTTTATATGTGGGGTTGGCCCCTCGCTTGATGAATAATTCTGCAACTGCTTCTGAATTTATTCTAATAGCGTAGTGTAAAACTGGAATCATGTCTGGGTTATTTGACATATTATTCAAATCAGCACCATTTTTCAGAAGAATCTCGACAGTTTCAGGACGGTTTCCAGCTGCAGCTGAGTGCAAAGCGCAATGACCATAAAGAGGGCTAACGTAATTCAAATTCGCACCCCTCTCAACTAGGTATTTTAGGCAAGCAATTTCTCCAGAAAAAGCGGCAAACATTAATGGAGTTGCTCCTCTAAAATATATATTATTAACATTTGCCCCAGAGGCTTCTAGTCGGAATAAAAATTGGGGTAGGCCACGAATACAAGCCCAACCGAACGCAATATTTCTGAATTTCTTGTCAAAATCGGGAAAGAGAATTCCATTCCTTTCTGGTACGTTACCATCCTCCATTTCTCTAAGAATTTTCATTTCTGCAACGCTCAATGTATTCATTATTAATTGATGTATGGCAATTCCATCGATTTCCACATTTCTTAGAGGTTCAAGATATTCGAAGAAAAAGGACTCGTCTATAGGTGGTGGTGCTCCAACATCAATTTCTGCTTGTTCAGAACGAGTCGTGTCTGTAATATTGATTATTTCCGAATGAATTTTTTGTGGTATCTTCGCAGATTCGAAAGCTTTCTTCCATCTGTCGAAGACTGGGGCGGCTTTTTTTATGTGATCATGTACTTGACTTGCTGAAAAATATCGTTTCTTTCTATCACTAGTGGACGTGGAGAACATGTGCATCTCTTGTATTTTATCATGGTCGAAGGAAGGTGAACTTCTAGACTTGATAAGCACAGTTGGCGCCTTTTGAGACATGCTCTGAATCCTCTGGAGACGATCCTTTTAAAGAAAATTGAATATTAATAGCCATTTACTTGACAAGTGTAGAAAGTAGGCAATTCCCGATGAGTGTGAAGTTGGCGTCACGAGCCGAAGGCGAGTGATGGCATCACACGAATCGGGGATTGCCTGCTCCTCACATGTCAAGTACAATACTTTTCACAGCGAGTCTAAGGAAAAAGTTCGATTTTCGGAGTGAGATTCTCAATAAATAAGTGAATCTGTTTATTTATTTATTTTTGATCACCACTAATGATATTAATTGTTTTTACAATTATTCATATTGAATACAGTTAAGCCCTTTTCGGAGTGAGATTCTCAATAAAAAACCCAGTGGGCTCATTACATTGTCCCTTTGGCTACTTTACAAACTCTAGAGGTGTAAAGTGAGAAGCTCACAAATCTGCAACTTTCCAGAGTTTACGACAACTTTACGGAGGCACGGAAAATCGAACTTTTCGCAGACGTGCTGTGAAAATATATATTTTTTTTATATCGCTAGGACGACATTACACATAATTTAATAAGTTCTTTTCCTTTTGATTGGATATCATAAAATAAAATTGAAATAGTTTATTTTAATCACAAAAAATGATAAAAAATATCATGTGGGTTATTTGCAAAATTAAGGAGAAAAGGGAAGTTGGATAAAAAAAAAGTTTTTCCTTAAATAATAGAATACTTTTTTGATGAAAAATAATCTTTTCTATCTTCAACATTACCATTAAGAAACCATATTACAATTAATTAAAGTATGAATAAAAACATTCTTCTTTCTGTAATTCCACGTGATTTGAAGTTTAATACACATTAATTATAAATTTACAACGCAATAATTCAACATAATTTTATTAACTAGTTTAAATAACAGAATGGTGAGCATCAACCGTGGAACTTTAGCTCACCGAAATTATAATAGATGAGTTCAAAATTTCAGTTATTTACTGATAAACTGTTAAATGCAGAAAAATATGAGCTAGAGACAAATAAAAAAGAGGACTGTTGGATTCACCAAACCTTTTGAAAAAAGTTTCTCTTAATATACAAAGATGAATATTATCAGCATTTCATTTCTTAGCATTTCGTAGAAACCCTCATAGTTTCGGTTGGGTGTCCGTCCGTTTGTCGTACTTTTTTCCAAGGAAAGGGGAAAGTATGGGAGGGAGAGGTTTCGAAGACCAAAACAACCTTTTTTTGAGGAAAGTAATTTCAAAAAGTAATTTAAAATGTTTGTTTTGAAATTATTTTAGCAAATTTTTTTTCTAGATTTTTTCTTAGAATTGATTAAGATTTAATTTTAACGTCTAAATAGTCTACGAAACCCTTATTTCACGCGCCCGGTGCCTAATTTGGCTATTTTTTTTAGACTTTTTAGAGTATGTCATTAACTAACTTTATTGATGTTCTTGACCGGTTACAGTCTTACGGAAAATACCGTGATACTGGAAACTGTCTTAAAAAAAGTACAATGCATGATGAGAAATAGGGATGTGTCAAAATATTTAAAACCCAAACCCGACCAGACCAGAAAACGTGACAATCCGACCCAACCTGAAAGTTCAATCCAAAAACGCGGCTCGCTTCGCTCGCAAATTTAAACGCGCCTATGGCGCGCGGATGTTGGATCTCGCACTTCGTGCTCGATCACATACACTGTTAGAAAAATTGGTGTGAAATGTAATATACATGTGTGCGAAGCAAATATGCACTACTGCTACTTAAATGTTACATAAATTGGTGTAGTGAATCTTATATACATGTGTATTAAATTTAATATACAGGTCGATATAGCAGTCTGCGTGAAAACTGAAAGTGCTTTCATTTCTTTGAATCTTGTCACATATTCGCAATTATATTATAATCTAGAATTCGTCGACTGGATTCTTATTTATAATGGATGCGTGACGTACGGGTGGAACTTTTGCCAGAAGCTAGTACAGTTGATTGTAGGTTCGGTCTATTATTTATTTTCTCAATTGATCTTTTCCATTTCACATTCAGTCATATTTCTGATTAACTGGAAGAAGGTATCGTGTTTTATTATTTAGAATCAAAAATTCCTGTTGAACTCATTTGTAATTTGTGAAAAATGGAATTATCTCATTTTTCTTGCGAGTGATTAACATGAATGTATATGAAATTTAATATACACGCACACAATGGCGATCTTACATGATTGATATATTAATTTTAATACACATAGGTATATTAATCCGAAGATACATGAGAAGCCATAGAAACACGAGAGCTTGCATGACAAAAACTTGGTAAACAGAGTGACAATAGAGTGAATGACGCCTGAAAAAAGACCTGGATACTAATACGCCAAAGTGGGGATCCACACATAACAATTTTGTGAGGCTCTTCACTTGGGGTGTTCGCTAGAAAGATTGATCAACTATACTTCCTACCTCATATTACTCCTTTCCTCATCGAGCAAGTCACGCCTACCCCGGAAGGAAAATGGCTTAATGATATACTAATAATATGTCCAACATTATTATATCAAATGTATATTACATTTATTTCTGTATGTCTACCTATGATTTCTCATGTAGATAATGCAAAATAAAGTACAAACTGTGTTTATCGTGATGACTTTGCGATATTTGTTCTGGATTTTGCATCTAATTTTATCCTTGGCTACCATGCAAATTTTATATCATTTGAATAAATGTATACTATTACAAATCATAATGTGCATTGATATTAAAAACAGACGTATTTTCCTTGTCTTGTTTTTATAATTGAAAAAAGTGCGCATCCTATAAAAAAACAATTTTGATAATATGCATTTGATTGCAACTTGTGTCCTTTTTCCGTAAATTTAATTTGTTCATGTTCGGTGTTATTTTTCACGATTTGAACCAAAAATACGTATCGTAGCTTAAAGTGGTTCTAAGAAAATTTGTAAATGTAATTTAGGCGAAACTTTTTGTTAGATGAAATGTTATTGTAGCGTGTATCGTTTTTTCAAATTTTTTTATTATTAATGTTATTTTTCACGATTGAAATACAAATTACGCATCCTATCAAAAAATTATTGATGGCGAATTTGTAGCTTTTTCTGAGTGAAAAACTTTTGTCTATTAATTTTTTTCGTGGTTTGCGTCGTTTGTCCAAAAATTTGATTTATTTTATTCTCGAATCAGTTTTTAACAAGTGAGTTCCTTAACATCATATGCTACTTGAGGAAAAACGTAAAAAAGACATACCAAGTTGAGAACCTGCTTTCCGTCTCTCACGACCAAACTATTGAATTCCACAATTAGATCTGGATTTTATTCATGTATTTTGCTCTTGCTTCTCACTGATAATAATTCTCATTATTTTTTCAAATGTTCACTCAAAATATTCCAATCTTCTTTCCCGTTTGTTTTTCATTTTTGTAATTCATGAAACTTCAGACTGATATTGTTGCTGGATCACAGTCATGGTACGTGTATTCTGATTTCAGACTCTTGTCTGAATGAATTACTTACTCTATTTCGAATTCTGAGCGCATTATCCCATTTACATGTGGGGTGCATTTTTAACATTACTGTCTCATGGAAAATTTTATTTGAAATCTCATTAACGACATTAGTTTTCGTCGATGAGGTCGTCTCAGATCATTAAGAGTTAATTATGTAGTACAAATGACGTTCAAAGATTGATGGTGTGCAAGATTGACCACAACAACATTTAATAAAAAAAGAATCAGTTCAATTCATATATCAACTTTCAAGGTACAGAACAACTGAAAAGTTATTTATTTATCGCTTGCTGGCATATGGGTAATTCTGAAATTGAAGGCAAACTTGAAGTCCCACTAATATAACATTAACTTAGAAACTCGTACTGATTTTTTTTAAAATGAACTGTTAGTGCTATTAAAAAATGGTTATGAACTATTATTAGGCTTATTCCTGGATATACATTTTTCTGTCGCCCATTTCATCTTCTTTTGCGTTGTTTAGTTATAAATTTGAATATTCGATTTTCTCAAGGCATTTTCTACGTTTAAAACAAAAACTATTATTCCTGTTGAGAAACATTTAAGAGCTATTTTGTAGAACTATCAAAAAAAGATAATTTAGGTCTGTGGTCTCTTTATTGTATCTTGGGTGGTTTCGTGGGAAAGTGAAATTATTACGTTTCTCTGTTTGATTTTTCATTGCTAAAACCATAAATTTTGGTAGTAGAAGGCTGGCTAACGAACTTGACTTCAAAAGTTATCGCGTCGTCAGACAACACACAGCCCGACTGATATTTTTGTGAAAACTATTTTTTCTGACTCAGGGTGTCTCAACACGTCGAGAATTGACGAGAACTGGATAAGTTCAAATTCACATGAATCTAAGACATTCCATCATAAATGTTCAAGATGTAGAAATGTATAAATCGTAAAATTGCTTCCGGGATATTGGGATGCCGAATGAGCACACATTCTCAAAATTGAGTATAACTAACATAAGCACTTTTATTTATTATAAAGTTTCAGTACAAACAAACCCAAAATAACGTCCAATTAAAAGGAATAATTTTTGTTGTCGACGCATAATTTTGGAAATTACACATATGATATATCGCATAATTTCATATACTTTGTAGTTTCTCATTGTTTCATGCTGAAACTTACCAGTAAGTATGAAGGGTAAGATGTTTGACTCATATTTGATAATTTTCACATCCTCATCCCAATGAGCAGGTAATGGTTTTATGTGAGAGTTGAGTTTCGCGGATTTCATCAAATCTCGACGTTTTCAAACTTACTAATTGAGTAAAAATTGATTTTTCTTCGGTGTCTATCTATCGTCATCGTTGTCGTTGTTGTTGCCGTTGTCGTTGTAGACTGTAAACACACTAACTTTCAAAAAGATTGTCTGACCGGTTTGCCCTTTGGTATACTGTAGTAGGGCGTAAAAAGCAGGGGTGCTGGTGGCAGAGTTTTAAAAATCAAATTTTAACAAATTTATATTCTTACGTTGGCACAGTTTATTCCATTCAGATGTTAAATATCTTCCAGTACGGGCCTTTGTCTCATACGTGCTGAAATATAACAAATGTAGTAATGTATACTGCTAGAGTGGATTGAAAGAACGTAAGATAAGATAATCTCATCTTTTGAATCGAACAATAAAAAATTATAGTGTGGCATCCAAAAGAAGTAGAAAGAAATCTTATCGGTGCGCGGGCACATTCTCATAGTGCTTTGGGCGAGCAGATCGCTTCGCTTGCAAGTTTGAGCGCTCGTAAGGCATCGACAACTGTAATTGAGTGATTGTGAGTTTTCTTTTATTAAAGTTCCTTCTGCTTTAGGTAACACATTCTCATCACGTATGACATGCTTCACACTTGATTTTGTGCAAAATGCGAACTCTTCTACATTATGATCACACTATTATATCAGATGTATACTATATTTATTTCTGTATATCAGTATTGAGAAATTAATTTTTCTTAATTATATGTAAAGAATCATTTTCTACGTTTTATCTTTTAAAAGGGTAGCTAGAAAATATTGTAAAGGTTATTTCCATGGAAACATTCCGTCTAAATTATTATAAACATAAAAGATATTTTTCAAATTTATTTTGCTTCCTGATAGAAAAAGCTTTCTAATAGTTACATTTTCGAAATTTTTCATATTTATTCAGTTGAAAGTTCAACGTTTGATAAATGTCTAATATAATATTCTGAACATTGTATTAGACATTTAAATTATGTATGTGTGGACGTCACACTTTTTGGTGAACGCGATATCTTGAGAATTGTTGCAGATAAATTGATGTTTGGACTAGTGTTTCACGACGAGACGATAATTTCTCGTTCCTCGACTGTTCTTGTCCGGACTCGCCAACTTCTCACTGTAAAAATGATCGAATCACCTCTGTTTTTCTCAGTATCGATCGTCTCAAAAAAGCGGGCGATTTTGATCGGGCATCGAGAAGTCTCGCTTTTAATGTTTGAAATATTTAAATAGCACGTGCGCGTTATAATAAAAAAATATGAAACCTCTTCACCAGTTAAACGCGTATGATTAATAAAAAATAAATTTATGGTCTTTACCATTTTGAGAAGTTGACGCTTTTAATTTGGAAGTTTTAGTTAGAAATTAGGAGTTTTCATTCTAAAAGTGAACAAGTTTTGAAGGTTATTCCATTTGAGTTCTTTAATAAACTCGAGAAGGCCGTACAAGAGTATTAAGAGTTAATTAAATAGTACAAATGACGCTCGGAGTTTGATGGTGTGCAAAATTGGCCACCTCGCACGTGACCTAATTAAATAAGGAATATCAGTGGACAAATACGATTTAATATTTTGATAAAGATGAGATAAGGTAAGATACAAAAACAGAGAATGAGTTATGTCGTTTTGAATTGCCAATCTTTTTATGACTATATTAAAAATGACATTTCGAGATTTGCAAAACCCCAGGAATTCAAAAGTAAACAGGCCGGGCCGCGTGAACCAGTTCTGTTGGATTTGGACGCATTCTGACAGCTTACGCTATTTGACGAAACTAACGCACTGACAGTGCAGCCCTCATACTGTTTGTGACGCTTCATTAGGCACCGCCGCTCCCTTGGTCCCGCGGTTCCCCTCATCAAAAAATGGCCGAGGACATTAGTTCTCGAAACAGCGTAAACCGGGGGTGCTTATATGGGGTGTTGTGTATATTTTTATATCACGATATAACACGATATCTCAATGCACCTTCGCATAACTTTCAATAATCTATGTTCAATCAGATCTTCTTTTCAATAATATTTTTTCACAGTTTACGCGAAACGAAATAGCTATTAGGGTTGTTTGCCCTGCTTCCATTATAGTGTCATACACAAATAAAAGATTTCTGTACCCGCATCCGGGATTGCTTTATTCAGATATTATAAAATAAAGTACAAAATTTATTTTTTGATGATTATCTTGATATTTCTTCCCTATTTTGCATTAATATTTATTCGCAGCTATTCTGAAAAATGTATTATTTCAATAAATGTATATTATTAAAATTCATAATATTCATTGATATTGAAACAGACGTATTTTTATTTACCGGTTTTTATAATTGAAAAAAGTGCGCGCCCTATAAGCAAATTGATGAAAGTATCTTTGTTCGTCAAAAAAATATTTGTTGTCAAAAATGTTATCCTTATTCGTATCATTTTTCCAAAAATTCAATTAGTTTGTTTTCCATGTTATTTTCCACGATTGACACCAAAAATACGAGCTCCACCGTAATGTGGGTCTAAAAATATTCTCGGGTATAATTTATGTCAACAATTTCATTAATTAAAATGTTATTGTATTTTATGACGATTGTGAAAAAAATGAAGTTATTTTAACATCTTCTGTCTATCCATTTGTTTTCGTATCTTGAGTATCTTGAGCTGCATTACAAAGCTGACATCATAGTATTATGTTTTAATTGATAATTTTACCATTATTACGATTAAGGTAGTTGTCACGCGGAAGAGCAGGTCTCGGGCAGAATGTAAGGCACAGGCTATTGTTTGGGGAGTTTCCGTAATAATAGTCCTGGACGAGCTAAAAATAAGTATGTCTTATTGAAAATTCAGTCGTAGGAGTCAGTTTGTTTACTTGATTTATATTTTCAATTGTATTCTTGAAGCGTTATATATTTTTCTTCAAAATTTGTTTCCCTTGTGATTCTAGGCATTAAAACATCAGTCTTCCAAATTGGGATTAAGTAAACTGGTTGCCGCACGACTGCCTCATGTTATGTTTTATTAAGATGTGATTATATTAATTCAAAATGCAATAATCAAATATAATTCCATTTTATTATTCCAAAAAAGTATAAGCATCAAGAGTTGAGATTTTAAGAAATTTCTCTTCCACTGTAGAAAATTAATTATCATAAGCATTTTTAAAACTTTTAAAAGTCTTTCATTATGGAGAAACATATATTCTACAAGTTGAAGATGACGTACTGTCTGCTACTTATTACGAAAAATTCCGTTATACTGGACAGTGCCTTCCAACTAACAAGTGAAATAAGACAATTTCAGGAGTACAAAAGTTAAATTGAATTTCTAAAATTTGTTTTGACATCTAATATTTTTCCTTGAATACTAATCGTTTGTTATTAAAATGTTTCATATTGCAAATTTCACATTTTTGTAAACCTGCATTCTAATTTAAATCAGGCCTTGCAAAAAACATTTATACATATTTTCGGGGGTTACAATGTTTCACTAGTATTTTTCCTTAAAAATAATCTATTATATTTTTTTGTTATTTATTATCATATATTTAATCAGACTTCTCGAAAGCTTGTTAGTAAGACTTCTGTTCAAAATTCGTTCTTAATACTGAGGAGTGCCAGCTCATAATTCTATATCGGTTTTAAATTCTAGCCAATGACAAAGTTATCTTAATTTCAGAGTTCAATTTAAACATAAATAAAACATGAACTTATAAAAGCAATACAAGTTTGATACAGTTGATAAATGGATTTTTGCCATTTTCATTATTGAAATTCTTTTCAAATTTCTTCGGGATTGAAAATATACTTTATGCCTTTACATAAAATGCTAATTATGGAAAATTGTAAAAACCAGATCGAGGCGAGAAGCTGCTTTACGACTTCCACGACAAAACTATTGAATTCCATAACTAGATTTAGATGTGATAAATGCATTTTTCTCTCGACCCTACTGATAATTCTTTTTTTTTTTTTAATTTCCACTCAAAATATTACAATCTTCTTTTCTGTTTATCATTTTTCTAATTCATGACACTTCAGACTAATAATAATCAAGTGGCTGGATCAATGACATGGTACGTGTATTCTGACTGGAGACTATTGTCGGAATGAATTACTAATTATCTTCAAAACTCTGAGTACGTGCATATACTATTGATGTGTGGGGTGCATTTTCAACATTTCTTTCTTGTTGTATTATTATTATATCATTAGTCCATATCCCTTTCAGGATAAACGTGACTTCCTCAATTCTATCATGCAGTTCATATGAGAAAAGTGAGGAAGGGGATTGTACGAGGAGCTTCACAAAGTCACCATGTACATCTCTTCACTCAATCCCTTTAGTATTCAACGTCTTCCGTTTCAGACGTCATTCACTACACTGAAATTCACGGAATTCATAGAATTCAAGGAATTCGTAAAATTGACGGAATTCATGGAATTCCTTCAAACCGTGGAAATTCGTCAATTCCATGAAATTCGTGAATTCCGCGAATTCCATAAATTCCACGAAATTTCTTAAATTCGATCAATTCCTTGAATTTTTTGAATTCCATGAATTTCTTCACTTCCATGAATTCCTCGAATTTCTTCAATTCCATGAATTTCTTGAATTCCATGAATTCTTTGAATTTCTTGAATTCTATGAATTCCATGAATTCGACGAATTCCGTGATTTCCTCGAATTCCTCGAATTTGATGAATATGCGCGCTGAGCCCACTATCTTGCCTGAGCGTAACGTGACGCTGGAGTGTGATGTGGCGCTCGAGCGTGAAATGACGCTTGAGCGTGACGTGACGATTCTTATGGTTTCATTCCTAGTGAAGAAATGCCGTACCACAATCTCAGAAATTTCACTTCAAAAATATACATGAAACATCATTTTTATAAGGACCTGTAGATTTTGCCATGCGCTTAATTGCACTATTTTTCAAAATTAGGTTTAACTAATAATTTGATGTTTTATTTTGTTTCAATATAAAATTGACCGATTTAATGCATATGATTTTATCTTCATTGCATAATTTTGTAATGTTCATATAATGGCACATAATTTCAAGCATTTGGTCTTTTCTTATTTTTATTCGTATGAATTTATCAATGTGTATGAAGTATAAAATGTTAAATTTAATTTGGATAATTATTGAAAAGAATGATAAAAAACTTGATACAAAGAATATTCGCAATTAATCGAATTTTTTTAGTCAAAGAATAACAATTCGTGGTTTGGCTTCCGAAAGTAGAACAGAAGAATTTTTTAAATCAGTTATTTTCTTCTATTCAGTTTTTGAATTTATGAATCGAAGATTTCTCTACGGGCTGCACGGAATGTGCCCAGAGCTATTATCTCAACCCTGGGATTCTGCCCATATATTACAGCCCCTGTTTTCAAGGATTCTCTAGAGACGAATGTGTACCAAACGCACTGTAAAAATCAGACATCTCTTCTTTACGGTATCATTTTTTGCGTGTCCTGTTTTTAAATAAAATAAATTCATGCTGTTATTTTCAATGTAGAACAAATTAATCTGGTGCTCTCATTTTAGTACTACTAGCATCGACATATATAAATGAACCGATAAAGCTGTAGGGAGCACGGAAATGGGCTTCAGGGAGAGAGACAACATTTGAGAGGTAGGGCTGTCTCTTTCTACGTAAAGCTGATTGGCCGAGAGCATTTTCGATAGGTGGATCTTGATGAAGCACAAGACCGTGCATAGGATAGTCCTGGAATGAAAAAAGGCAGATCTACCTACCTAGTATTTTCTCTCTTTCTCTCTCTAAAGCCCATTTCCATTCTCCCCACAGCGTTATCGGTCCATTTCTATACGTTCATGAATACTAGAGACTGTGTTTTCTGAATCTTATTTCAAGACCTGAAATTAGCCATGAAATAATACTTTCTTTGCACATTGACACCTCCTGGTTTAAATAATTTTTGCTTCCTTCATTTATCATGCCATCCTTCCCTTTTAGGAAAGATGGCGGTGAAGGGTTCCATGAAGGATCATTTCCTCAACATAACATCAGTTTGCATAGCAAGAATATTATGTAATATTATATTATTACATCACATCTGATGAACAATGGCCAACCTTTAACGCAGAAGAAGTCCACTACATTTTCCATCCCTCAGATGATGGTGGGTTCTTGGAGTCAAGTGGTAGGTACGCTGAGCAAATCACCATACTCTGGCGTCTGCCTCCTGAATCTTCTGTCCATTTTACTTTCTGTTGTCTCCTCCGCCTCTTCTGTAAACAGATTAGGAGCTCTGTGTTCGGGTGTAACTTTATGGTTTGAAAACATTTTTATATTGATACTCGTCAACCCAAAGTGAGGCCTGCAGTAACCCTGGCTACACCAGGGTTACTCACAGATGGTTCCCAGCTTAGAGATTCCAAGGTATGCTCTAAGGCTCCTTCAGTAATTTCCATCTTCGCAAGTGCAGATGCTTTTTCAGAGGGGTCGTTGTCGACTACCCCTGGGTATTTTGCTTTTGATTTTAGAAAGAACTCATTTTGTTTCCACGAATAGCTAGGAAAATATTTGGTCATTCTCTACAGAGCCCCGCTTACGGAGGTAAGGCAATTTTATGCTAAATGGTCACCCAAGCTCCCAGAGACACAGTATATGTTATCATACCCTGATAATATTCAGCCTTCGACACAGTACTTCGCGTCTTGGCTGAGGGAGCTGTGTTAGGAAGCCAGAGCCTACCGATTTTCGCTGCTTAGCCGACTAACCACGAACTATTGCTTATCAGGGTCGTCCTCGCTGCGGTTTCTGGGTCGTCACTACCCGCGGGAGTTCTCAGGCCTCCTAACCGCAACTAGACCTGAACTCACCTTCTCCTTGACCAGGCAAAATTAATTCTCCACTATAAAGATTAGTCAAGTTCACGCGTCCCGCAGAAGTGGTATTTTTATTTATTTTCGTATCAGATTTAAGATGTTTACAGACCAATATGTCGAAGGCATTTTGGTTAGAGCGGTATTTTGGTACAAAATTAAATATGCTACACATGGAGCTGTCCGGGTATACATAATCAGTCACGAACGCATATTTATGATCCTATCAAGTGGTTTGATAAGAGTAGTTCATTATTTTTATTAAAAGAAAATACTTATGATTTTGAAATATGAGCTGAATTCGGATATGAGATATTTGAACAGTTTTTGAGGTTCTTGTTTTACAATTCGGTCCCTCAATGATAGTTGAAGAGCCGGATTGAATAACCACCAGAGCGTGCGAGATCGCGTAAAAGTATTGTCCAAATTACGACTTTTGTTTTTCACTGATTCGGACAAAACTTTTACGCGATTTCGCGCGCTCGGGTAATTATTCGACCATGCTCTTCAATTTAGAAGAACTGAAAGCAAAATATTAAATATATGATATAGCTACTCAGAGGTTACTTCTTTTCAACGCATCTATAAATGTTCTTGTAGAAGGGTTGAGGCTGCTTTGAGTAAGTCCACTAAATAACATATGAAAGCTGGGTTCTTTTATTCCTTTTCTGGATCAGATATGTAAAGCTGTAAGTATTTTTCAAGCTAGAAAATAACAATTCTTTTCATTTGAAGCATATACATGTTTACTCTGTATTTTCTCGTCCATTTTTCAATTCAAATACTTTCACGCATTTTTCCAAGCGAGCGTCTGCTGGACGGCAAGAAAACGAAGGTGTTTTAATATGTCAACAATAATTTTAATCTATATTTAAGTCCGTCCAGCAGACGGAGTCAATACAATAGTAAATTAAACCTTCGAAAAATTACAATTAAACCAACAGGTTACATTTATGGTAGTAGAATTGTACTGATAAGGACTGTCGACGAGAAGTCGAAACGTTTATAACGTTTACGATCTGAGGGACTCTCAGACGTAAATCAAAATAAAATTTTGACCAGTAATCTACATTACTTTCCATCTTCAATAGTATATTTTACACCCTGGTCAACACCATGACATCTTATATATCTTCCTTCTGGAACCCTCTTGACTAGACTTATTTCATTCTCTTGTTTGCTAATCTTGTCCTGAAAGTATGGTTGAACAGTTTGTTCAATAATTAATATATATGTATATATAGTGATTACTACATTGCAATCAAGGGCGTTTCATACTCACCAACTTTTATTTTTTCGATTATTTGACTTCTTCAAAAAATTAGGAAAACCCATGTAATACCCGAGCGAATCACATACAATTGTCCAATTGTACCATCGAATTGTATAGTCGCCTCGACATCTTTATTATTTTTTGTTCCAATATATGTATATAATTGGAAAGATAACCTGGAATTAAAAATCAACATACTGGTACAATCATTATAGGTTCTTAGGTATTCTAAAATTCATTTATAAATTTCTTCATCTGCTGTACCTGGAAAGAAAAACTAGAAGAATCGCGATCAACACCTTCTCTACGATAATTTCAACAGCATTTCTTCCAGAACTCTTTTAGTTTGGCGTAAATGTTCCTTAAGCTCGAGAACTTCATCAGCGTTGATTTTGAACTCAGAAGTAAGTTTTTTACATGCATTACCTAAAGTAGTTTCTATATCTTCTTCTTTCTTCTTCGAAATGTGAGATACCTTCTCGTTACAATCAGGATGTTCATCGTTCAAGATTGGACTATTTTTTTTAGCAATGGCATATGCTGCTTTAAGAATGTATCCGGGAAGTCTCTTCTCGAGTGGATTTAATGGTTTTACTAAAAGAATATGTTTTCTAATTTGAGCATCTGTTTTACTGGACATTAATCTTTTAAGAAATAAGGGAAGGTTTATTTTGTGCACTGCCAACTCCGTGGAGACTATCAGCTTCGTCGTTCGGATCATTTTGGTAAGACCTGCCTGATTTAGTAAACCTTTTATGTCGTGCACAGCTATACCAACCAGCAAGTTCATTAAAATTACGACAATGAAAATGACAAAAAGGCTGAAGAGAATTTGCGAAAAAATAGATAATGGATGATAAACAACGATATAGCCCGATTTACTGCCTACTGGATGACTTGTCAGTCGCTCTAAGTCAAGTTCTCCAGTCATCATCGTTAGAATTTTGATCAAAGCTGTCAATGGATTGTCAAAAGGCGGTTTTCCATCGAAAAGTATACAAAAGCTCAAAGTGAACCCAATCAGAAGTCCTGAATAGGCAAACAAAAGTTTTGCAAATTCAAATTTAATGTGAGTAAACATTGCAACATAAGTACCAAATCCTGGCTGTTGACCAATCATGAACATCAAGTTTGTCCAAGCACAAAGTATAGAAAAAGCACCAAAATACTTCTGCCAATGATAAGTTTTTCCTGCATACAAGAAAGACGTGGCAAATACGCTTATCATAACTATAGTGTCCAGAATGTGTTCTATATTCCAAAGATACTCTTTATAGTTCTTGTAAGTTATGCAACTTACAATCTCCTTTGGTATCATCAAACAAACAAAAGCAAACCAAATGTACCAACAAAATTCAACAACTCGTTTGTCAAAGTAGTAACAAATAACACTAGGGTCGTTAATGCTGGTATTATTTTCCTGAGGGGAATTGTAACACTCATAGGCTAAAGCCGTTAAGACATAAGTACTCATGGAGATCACCATGAATGTGTAGAAGAAAATATTAAGGAGGTAAGAATTTTTTATCCTTTTCCACTTTAGGTAGAGAAATGCCTCGACTAGAGGATGAGATAAAAGATCCGTCAGATTCTCCTGAATCAAAGTGTTGATGAAACTAGTTTCCGATCTTTTATCACTTGGAAGTAGACAAATGAAATCGAATCTCATCTCAAATTCCCTGTTTTTTACACCTGGACGTCTCAATGTTATTGAAGAATCCATTTTCAGTCCAAACGTTCGAAAGGATTCTGGTATTTTCCGTAAAATAATATTCAGGGC
>CAKNXH010060079.1:271967-285327 GCA_932178445.1 Andricus quercusramuli | reverse complement strand
AAGTCCTAAGAAAATACCAGGTTTTTTCGGGAAGTGTGCTATGTGGGAAAGACAGTCGGGTTTTCTATTAAATTCGACTTCATCTTCCCGGCCGAATTTTGAAACTATTGAAAGTTGAGTTTATAAACAAAAACTCATCTTTTATTTAATCCAATACTTAAATAATATTTGTGTTCATATAAAGAATACATTCTGTATGTTTTACGCCGACCGAATCATTTTTTTGGCCATGAGCATTTTTTTCCAAAAATTGAATTTTTGAACATTCCTTGCGAACGATGCAACATATGATAAAATAGTGAGAAGCATTTTTTTCAGAACTTTTTTAATTGAGCAAACTTTTTTCTTATCATTTTTTGAATCCATCGTTGTTTGTAAGAAAAATTAGAAAATAAATCACCCGAAAAAAATTCTACCTGACACTTAAATGGTTTGGCTCACTTAAAAATTACAGGAAGGCTTCCTTAACGAAATACAAATTTAACCAAAAAATTGCAAAAAATAAAAAGGTGGGGTTTTTATAAAAATATGTTCTTTATATTTTCAAACAATTCACAACATTCTGTTAACATTAAATCTTTCAAAAAATTTCCACTGGATTACAAAATAGAACAAAAAACCACAGCAGAAACTTAAAATAAAATTGAAACATCCCAGTTCAATCAAATGCTGTAAAAGCTTGAAGAAAGATTAAGTGCTTTTTGTAAAACAAATTTCAAAATATATATGTAGTCTATATATTACATAACGCTTTCAGGGGGGAGGAAGGATTCAAGAGTAGCTGTTATGATTTTCTTTCAATCGTGGAGAGGGGAGAGTTCAATAAATTTTACACAACGTTTTTTAAAGTGTAATCATTTTAAAAAATGCTAATATCATACAAAAAGGTAAAATGAGGAGTGAAAAATATATTGTCTGAAATCTGTTTTTGGGGTATGTGTAAAAGTTGAGGTATCCAATCAGCGATAACCTTTTATTAAACCCATAACGGTCACACCACCAAATACATCTTCAGATAGTTTTGGCTGAAAAAAAAACCTTGAAAAATTGAAAACTTTGTATAAATTTTAAAATAGTTGTGGGTGGAATAGTTTTAGTATTGGTTTTTGGCAAAGTTGTAACGTTAGGGTTTCAACATAAACTAACCCCGCAAAGGTAATGATCCATGTTTCCTACTGGTTTCATGAGAAGTATAAAGTCGATATAGATAGATATAGATTACTGTTGATGACTCTCTGATGCTGACATTCGTTAGTTCTGGCGTTAGTTGAAACTATTGGTGATTTTCAGCGTAAGCACTGGTACTGAACTCCACCGAGTGTTTGGAACAAATATGTGGGACCACCGCGCAGTAGTAGCGCCAGTTGCTTTTGGCCAGGCGCGTATGCGTAACCACACTTAGAAAAAGGTTTGGTTGATTCAACAAAAATTTGGTTGGATCAAACAAAAAAAAACATTTTCAAACGCCCGGCAGGCACGTTAATGTTGACGGATTTGAAAAAAAAAGAATTTCTCTTTCCGTGAACGTCACTAATTGGGGGAGGGGGTTGTTACTCTCCAGCATAAAAAAATCGTCATAGCACATTTTTGAACAATCTTCTTGAAAATCCTTGACTTTACATACAAAAATTCATTTAGTTCCTATTTCTTCCTGCAGAATCGATAATTCAACCAGCTGAACTGTTCACTCACCTTGGCCAAGCACATTCTGTTAGTAGAGGTATTCATTTTTACGGAGCATTAAATGGTCACCTTGTACCAACTACTAGCCAAGCTGTTTTCCAACAACGAATAGTAGCAGAAGGTTTCATCATTGGAATACGAGTAAATCGAGTACTTTGTCCAATATATGATGGTGATCGCCGAAGAGTTGTGGTACGCCTAAGAGACTACAATAATGTTCTACTGGCCACATTTTACGCTAGATACATACCGTATCATCAGGTTTTCACTCAGAGTCCTAGTTCTATTCTTCTTAGCGGTCCTTCTCGTAGTATTTCTAGTGGACGTGGTCATAATAGAACTCCTAGTATAGAATCTACCGCAGAATCGCCCGACGTTGTTGAGCATCCATTATTAGGGAAATTGCAACGAAGATCCTATTAGCACGAGAGATATATGTAAAATCAAAATACAATATCGTTTGTGGACAGACAGTTTACTTGTCTAATTAAAAAGTCAATATATATTATTAAATCAAAGAAATATATGCGTTTGATGCATACTGAACAATATATTCACTATACGTATCTTCCAAAAATATATATTATCCCGACCCGAAAATGCGTGCTTACGTTGAATAGTGATTTTTCGACATTTTTCATCTCTCAAAGCTCAACGATTTTCAGACCTTACTCATTCTATATTATTTTTAAGACATAATTAGTATCTTTTTATATTATTTACTATCATATTATCTTTTTATTAATCATAAGTACCTACAAGGAGAAAAATGGATGTTCAAACGTAGATGTTTGAAGTATAAGATAGTACCGCGATGAATCTTATAATCACTGTTTCGAGTTGTATGTAAACTTGCAGAAAAATAATGATTATTAATATTTTTCTCAAAACAGTGGTGGATTTAGGTATTTGCCGAGCGTAGGCTTACCAAAATTTGTCGCCCTTAGGCTAACAGAAATCAAGGACTAGATTTTGAATCCACCGTAATCTCAAGTATTGCCTGTCGTGTAGCGCTTTCATTTGTTTGTTTTTAAATTCAAAATTCATCAGATGAATTATGTAATGTTTTGAATTACACAATAAATTACATGAGTGGGTGAAATAAAAAATGAATATTTTCAGTCAATCTTCATGAGAATTTTTTTCACCACGCTCATGATGTATCCGGCTAGAAAAAATCCGAAATTTTTTAAAATTTATCTCAAGAAAATTCTGCTGCCCCCCCCCCCCCCGAAATTTTGCCGCCCTAGGCTGTAACCTATGTAGCCTATATGGAAAATCCGCCGCTGACTCAAAGGATAGTAATAATAATGCTGTAAATTATTTGCATAGAGTAATATAATTATAAGTACTGTTTCCTCTCCAGAAAAACTTTGGAGGTGAGAAATCTATGCGTCGAATACTTGGATATGTCTTTTAATATCCACAGAAACTGACCTATAACATCTAGATGGCTGTCCTATAGTTAAGCATTAAATATGTTAAACTGAAATATCTAAATGTTATGTGTGAACATCGATTTTTCTTCGTGTACTTGTTTCGTCATTCAGCTTTGGTTGAAAACTGTGAAAAACAAAATTATATAACTTTTTATAAGCTATTTGTAAGACATTGTTTATTGCATATTCTTTTGTAATAACAAAATTATTAGATAAAATGATATACTGCTAACAATGCAAGTACCTGATGATGTAACATTTTATAATTTTATCATGCCTAATCCAACATATTATGTATACACTCATACCTTGTTATTTGGCCAGCCTCGGGCCTGTTTGGCCAAGTAACGAGGTCGTTTTTTCATGTCAACACTCAGAACCGCATATGTAGTCGCTGACCTTGGAACAGTATATAACCAGGCAGGTGCGATGTTGTGATACAGCACTGACTGTCCGAGCGTATAGGCTGTGAAGGGACGCTCAGGCGGGAGACCGCAGCAGTCAAGCGTGAAGGTGGCTAAAAAGTGGGGAACCAACTAGCAAGGTATGAGTGTATACACAATTTTTCGTTGCAAAATAAAAGTCAACTTAATTTCTGTTAATCTGAATTTGGCCTCTCTTTCACCTACAAATGAAAAAAAAACAGATTTAAGAAATACAAATGTCTCACTAAAACTATCAGGTGTGAAGGAACATAGTATTCGAATACTAGTACAAACACGCACATTATTTATGCAGAATTTCATGAAGATTCGCATCTGCACACACAAAAATGACGCATGCATAGGAAATGTTTTACATTTCAAAATATTCGAAAATGCACGGAAAATAAGTTTTGGAAATTTTTCTTCACCGAATCCGTGACTTCAGGATAGGACTTTAAAAACAGAAAATATCGTCATTAGCAAATTATGCTTGAAGAAATATAAGACTTTTTGAAATGTGCCGAGCACAATCAAATAAGCACTCTTGGACTTCATCAATAAAAAATCTACAGACTAAACCTGTAACTCGTTTAACACTCCAGCATTAGTCTTCAAGCCAGTCAATGAAGAGTTATTGGACTGCAAAACAGAAATTTACACTGATAAATGTTTTTTCTAAATACTTTTCTCAATTTCTAATGTTATCATCCTTAATTTTTATATTTTTGATGAAGTAACTCCCCAGATAGCACAAAAAACTCCGTGAAGATTGCCTGAAACTTGCAATGTAAGGTTGGAAATATAGAAAGGTTAGAGCAAGGTTCGGTCAATCAGGCAAGTTTCAGGACCTGATTATTTCCTGCATCTATAAAAAAAAAGAAAAACCAAAAAATAAATAAAAATTTTAATTATTTTCTGGTTTTTCATTTTTTCAAGAATATAGGAAATGATCATAATACATGTATGTGGTGATATACCAGCAGGCAAAGATATTATAAACGTAGATGCGGTACGGGGTGTTAGAGTGGGGGAACCATATATATAGGACATCACATTTTCTGCCATATCGAGGTGCTGCCCTCACCGTACTACCAAGTCGAGCGCTTGTTTTCTCGTTCATAGTAAAATATGCTGGTAAAGCAGTTGAAAGCTATTTTAAGGTTAGAAAAGTTTGACATGTATCTCTTTCTCTTCATAAACACCGCACTTCGGAATATAATAATAAATAGCGCAATGTCAGAATGTCTAGGTACACCGAAAATGCATAATTATTTGGAAAAAATAATTGAAAATTAATAATGACAGAAGCACTGACATGATGGCAATAAATAAACTGAATTGTGAGAGTAATACTCTCAAAAAGATAATCATGTTTATATATTTGTATTATCTAATACTTTCATGTTTTTCTATATGTATATGATTTTTTAAATTATAATTTTTTGTACTTTGAAGTTTAAGTTTTATTACTACACTGAACACTGAATTGAAATAATCAAATATTTGTACCAAAGAAAAAACTTTTTTAATGTTTAATGTGTTTAAAAATTATTGTTTACATTTAAAAGAACAATCATTGAAAATAATTTATTTCTAGCTAAAAAATTTTGGATTGAAAATGTACATAGTATATATATATACTTTTTAATTACAAAAGAAGTTCTCCAAAAAGTGTTGATCTTAAAAAAATTAAAAAGAAACTTCAAGATAAATCAGTGCTGATTTGAATCCTGCAATGTTTGTTTGCAAAATTTTATTAGGTTCAAAGAAAATTTAGGGAGAAATTTTTTTTCCGTTTGAGTCGCACGTGTTTTTGCATTGATTTGTTTATACAATTTTTGTAGAATTATTTTTGTTTCAAATTCATACATTAATTAAAAAAAAACTTTAAATATTAAACAAAAACTTTTTTGATGAAAATATTTTATTATCGTATTTTTAATAAATAAGCAATATTTATTAAGAAACGATTTTTTAATTATTCAAATTCTGGAATTTTATAATTATGGAATATTATGGAATATATGGAATATATGGAAATTGCTGTAATTATAATTTAGACTCCTGGATCTTGTAAATTTTTTCTTACAGTTCACACTTTTTGTTATAATCTATAGGTTAGGTCAAAAATAACAAATTCTGAGATTCAAAATTGCTACAACGCGAAAAAGTCAAAAGTTTAAATTTGAACGTTGAAATGTGAAAATACTTTCTCACTTGAGTCGCTTCTTTTGAAAGCCGATCCTTTGCTTTCAGTTTTCTTTTCGAAATATATCTTGAATTTAACGCATTTTAAATTCAATGTTTTCAAATGCAATTTAGATTAAAGTATGTATACAAGTGTTTGTTATTAAAAATATAAATTAATCAAAGTATTTTACTTATTTTTCACAATTGTAATTTATAACCTTTAAAATTGAATAATTGCAGGTTAAAAATTAAAAAGTAGACTAATTTCAAACTTATAGTGTTTATATTATATATTTTGAACCATTTAGACCTCTGACCGTTTTTTAAGCTTTTGAAAACATTTTTGAAAACTTTTTTTAAACACTTTTTTGTATATAAGAAATAACATTCTTCCACCTAATAACTGCTTTAGAGTAGAAAGAAGTAAAAAGAAGCAAAATTATATAATCGGACTTTTTTATTTTGGATGTAATTTCTTAATAAAAAGAAGTTCTATTTATTCTACAAAATAGCTACAAAAATCAGCTTTTCACTGAAAAAATTGCTAAATATTTTTGTTTCGTATAAGGTCAAAAAATAAAAAATGTATGCACTTGGAATATCAAAAAGAAAGGTGTTTTTTTATGCTATGATGTTCTTCAAAAGGCTACTCGCAATTTCAAAAATATTTAAAACCTTGATAGGTGTGACATTGTAAATTTGTAGTATTCAGTATATTGAATAATTAGAAATTTAAAGCTATTTAAATATATAAGAATTTTTGAATTGAAAGTTTGCGATAATTTTAGATTGAAACATTTCAATTGATTTAGTTACAAATTAAAATTGTTTAAAGTTCCAGGATTAGAAATGAACGTCTTTTAATACTTGAATCATTATTTTAGAATGACTAAAACCGTAGATAGTAGGACTATTGAAAATTAGGAGTGCTCGAAAGAACTGAGCAAATGTTTGTTTCAAAAGCTCTTAAAAAAGGTGCTTTTTCAAGTTTGATTTATTTTCTAATAATTTGGCTCCCCCACAAATTATTTTTGTTGTGAGAAAATAAAAAGGGATTTTTGACAAAATTAAAATATATATATTTAATGTTCGCTCAAGGTGATTTTCAGTACAAATTATTAATTTTTAAAGAATATTTGTCAAACTATAGAACGGATTTCTTGCCTGAAGATACAAACCTTAATTGTACTATAGTAAAAACAACTGGAAAAATTAGATTCAAGCCAAATTTTGTAAAGAAAATTAACCTTAGTATAGACCTATAAATATTCATTTTATTTCTCGAAAGATTAAAAAAAACTCTTCGAAACGCTTTTATTACAACAATTTTATTAAAGAAAAATATTGTTTGTAAAAATAGTATATTTTTTACATATATTTCTTAAAATAAAAAATTACCAACGAGATTTATAGAAAACCTTTTGAGGAATGAAATCATTTTCCTGGAAGTTTGAACCGAAAAATTAATATTAAAAAAAAAGAAAGCCGTGCTAAATTGAGCTAGACTCGCGACTTTCAAAAACTGAACTGTAGTTCTAGTATTAAAAATTGAACAATAATTGATTTTACAAGACGATTCTGGATCTGTTCAAAATTGTACACATAATTTACATATCTTCAAGTTAAAATGTGGACTAATTTAATTCGCGAGCCTTAGTAGTTACACAAATGTAAAAATCCGACTGAGTCTTCATAAACAATGTTAAATTTGAAAATCACTTGAAATTAATAGATTCATAAATAAAACTTTTTTGAATAAAGACACTAAACAAAGGATTCTTTCCAATCTGCAGGGTTTTGTTTATGAATATTTTCTGATTTCTTTTAATTGAGTCTAAATAATTTTACCTCAATTTCTTGAAAGAAATCTTTTTATTTAAAAAATTTTTTGTGAGAAAAATGCACTAAATATAACGATTTTAGAAATATATAAAACATTTTGGATTATTTCTTTTTCCTTTTTGTGAAAATGTAATAATCTAAATACATTGGTTCGAATCATCAAAAAATAAACGCCTTCATTCAATTTCAAAATCTTATTCAAATATTGTTTCAGTATAAAGTATTCCATCTTTAACTCATTCAATTTGGAATTTTCAAATTTAAAAAAAAAACAACAATTTTCAATATTAAAACATTCGAAACTGAATTGTCACAATTTCAGAATGGTAAATTTAAACTTTGAAAGTTACGATTATAATTTTTCTAATTTTTAAGCTTGTAATTTAAAGGTGAAAGTGTTGCATTTTGATTCGTAAATAACAGTTGAACAATGATTAATAATTTAGAAAAAATGCGAATAAGTTGGAGGTTTTTAAATGTTTCGAAAAAAAATTAGGAGCTTCTCAAGAATGTTGAAAGATTTCCAAACAAAGTTTGTTTTAATATTTCTGGGAATATTTTTAATGATTTTTTATTTCGAAAAAGTAAGTTTAAAGATATTTCAAAACATTTCAAAAGATTTACAAAATTGAAAAAAAAATCTGGAAGTTTTTGAGGCAATTTGTTTTGCAGGATTTTACAACAAGTTTAGGAAATATGGAAATCATTTAAAAATATATTTAAAAGTTCCGAAAAAATGTAAAAAATAATTTGAAAAGATTTTTAATAATATAAATAAGAATAAAAAAAATAAAAATAAAGTAAAAAAATAAATTTTAAATAATGAAAAATAATTTAAAAGAAAATGGATACTTTTGATGATTTCGAAATTAAATTTTGACTTTTAATTTTTAAAAATTACATAACTTTAAGAGAAGGTATAAAATATGGGACGACTAAAAAAATTCCGAAAAGGATGACTGAAAAGTCCCGAAAAATGAAATCTCCGACACTATTAAATTGCCGAATGGGAAAATTTTCGAATAATAAAATTTCCGAAATTATAATATTGTCGAACAGTTTATAATATTACCGAATTGGAAAATTTCCGACAGAAAATATCCAAAGTAAAAAATTCTCGAATTAGAGGATCCCCGAATTAATTATTAAAGAAAATGCATGAATTCACAAGAACAATAATTGTTTAAAAATTGTATCAAAAAATAATATAAAAAACACGTGCGCTTCGAAAGAAAAAAAAATTCTTCCTACATTATCTTCGAACCTAATAACATTTTTCAAACAAACTTTGCAGGATTCAATTCAGCACCGATTTATATAGGAACTTATTTAATTTATTATTTGTTTTTAAATTAAAAATTTGATTTTTGAGAACGTTTTTCATATTTTTTTAAATACTATGAACATTTTCAAACAAAATTTTTCATCCATTTTTTTAATCATTATTATTTTAAATTCAAACAAGAATTTTTTTAAATTTTAAACATTAAAAACGTTTTTTTTGATCAAAGTATTTTATGATTGTATTTTCAATAAATAAATAATATATAATGAACAACAATTTTTTAAACTATTTAAATTCAGGAATTTTCTAGTTTGGATTTTTTATAATTCGGCAATTTTCTGCCAGGAATTTTATTATTCGTGAATTTTTTAATTCGGGAGTTTTATATTTCGGCACTTTTATTATTTCGGGAATTTTATTATTTGGGAATTTCGCAATTTGCGAATTTTACAGTGTCGGGAATTTTATTTTTTGGACTTTTCAATCCCTTCGGAAAATTCTCGATAATTCTAATATTACCAAATTTAAAAATTCCCGACAGAAAATTTCCGAATTATAAAAGATCCGAACTAGAAAATTAACCAATTTAAACAATAAACAAATGGTTTGTTAACAAATATTTTTAAAATAAAATAATAAAATATTTATATCAAAGAAAAAACTTTTTTAACGTTTAAACTTTAAAATTTCAAAAATTATTGTTTGAATTTAAAATAACAATAATTGAAAAAATATATTTCTTGATAAAGAATTTTGTTTGAAAATGTGCACTGTTTTTTTTTTTAATTACAAAAAACGTTATCAAAAATCAAATTATTAATTTATTTGTATACAATTATTTCGAACGATACAATTATTCGAACGATAATTTGAATAAAATTAAACATTTAACAAAATTTCTGTGATAAAAATATTTGATTATTGCATCTTAAATATAAAAGATTTATAAAATTGTGAAAATATCGTAGATTTTGAGGCAATTTTTTTGCAGAATCTTACACAAATCTTACGAAAAAATGAGAATAATTTTAAAACCTATTTGAAAGTTCTGAAAAAAGTTCAAAAATATAGTTTGAATAATATATATTATTTGTATTTTAAATTTTATACCATATAACGTACGTAAATATTTCGAGTAAGCTGTATCAATTATAATAGTTCACAGTTTTATTTTAAAATAGATTGTATGGATCATGATATTTTTTATGAATGTGCTATTGAAATTCTATTCAACTAATTAAATTTTTTTGCAAATGCGAAACCTAATCTGGCTTGGATGGAAATGCCGTCTTAACCTCTATTTTCAATTTGAATGGTTCTTATCCGAGCTAAAGTTATCGACGAGTGTGATGAGAGTTGCTTACAGCGCTCCAAGTGGCTCTTGGCGAACTATATCGATTGGTGCTATCGGGGAGTAGTGGTGGGTACAGGGGAACTGACAATTTTCGCCGGACGCGCCGTCTATATTTATCGCGGGTAACTAAGCCCGCACCGCATCTACGTTTATAATATCTTTGCAGCAGGGCTGAAAAAAACTACTGCGCAGCCTTAGGTTCCATAGAAAACTACTGCGCACCGCATTAAGTTAAATGAATCTTCCGAACTGTCCTGAAACTTGTCGTGCAACATTCCCTCACAAGCGGACATTTTCTTGATTTACCGAACCTTGCCCTAAACCTTTCAATGCAATATTCCCAACTTACAACGCAAGTTTCAGGAAATCTTTCCCGAATTTTTTGTGCTATCTGGGTCACCGTCCCGAAATTCAAAATGAGTTGTAAAATATTATTTATAAGCTTAGTTAGTGGTGCCAAGTTCGGGACGAGTAGTCTATCCCCTTTTCCAACCCTCCGAATTTTTTGAGATGACTGGACACAGCTTTTTTTAAAGTAATAACACACTATCAGTACTTACATATATATTGTTCGCAGATTTCTTACGCTTTGAAAAATCTGACGCTGCGAGGACTAGAACTACCTACTCCATGATTAACACAACTCATTTCTAACCGTTGAAACCCCTCGGCTAATCTAGCAAGCTGAAAATATGGTAAAAAATCTTGGTCTTGTCCTACGGCTGAAAATGCAGACTACGAGGCTGACTCTACTATTTCGGTAGTTGTCACCAAAAATTAGGCATCTGGAAGAAAAAAGTTCTTTTTTGTAATAAAAGTTTAAGAAATAATTATTTTAACAACAGTTTTTGGAATTGAGTATTTTCGTATTCTCCTTACCAATTTTTTAAAAATGGTTGCATTTTAAATAATCATGGCTTATTTTTTCGAGGAAAACATTCCCTACAAATCTAATGTTACTAATTACAAAAATAAGTAAATAATCTTCAAATATATTCATTTGTTTCAGAAATTTTTCCTTTCAAACTATATTCGTTAATGATTTCAGCCATAGAAATATATTCTTTCAAAATTTGAAACAGTAGAGTTGTAGAAAATGTTTTCCACGAAAAAATAAGCCATCATTCATTCAAATTGAACCATTTTTTAAAAATTGGTAAGAAACCAGAGTAAGAACAAATTCAATTGCAAAAACCATTATTAAAATAAATGTCTTTCATAGGTTCAACATTTTTTTCACGAATAATAGTGTTTTTATTTGAAATTACATCATCAGCAATATTATTTTGATTCTTAAAATAATGGAAAGAAACTTACATAGTAATTTTTATTTAAATATTTGATAAATATAATTTTTCCACTGAAAATTACTTTTAGACAATTATTGAAAAAATGTATAACAATCAATAGAAGTAAAAAAAAGTTGCCCTTCGTACTTTTTTCGTCAGACGCGCCGCTCTTAAGCTAAAGCGTTATAAACGATTTATTTTAATAAAACTAACTTATTTTCGATAATATATCTAAAAAAACAAACTCATAAAGAATAAAAGAATTATTGTGATAGATTTGAAAATACTTTTCCTAAATTATTACTAAAGAATGGTGATTTTGAAAAAAATTTCCTATGAAAAATATAAATTTTTTAACAGTGTATGGAAAATATTTTCGACACTATCAGAACAATTTCTTTTTTTTAATGCTGCTAAACTCGAATAAGTTTATATCCAAATTTGAAATTTTTTATCAATATTTCCTGATAAATCCTTCGGAATTTCGTTTGGATTTATACTCATCTCAACTTGTAATATGCTTAAGTAATTTTTCAATATGTATAAGTCTCGACCTCTTGAGTATGTATATCCAATGAGTTACTTTTTGTAAGGTCAATAGAAAAATACCTTACAAAAAGTGACTCATTGGATATGCTTAAGTAATATATAAGATGTGCTTTTCACCCATTCTACAGAAAAACAGTTTTTAAAAAATCCACACATGTTACTGGACGTCTTTCAAATCGCGGTCAGATCATGCGGTAGCGCTCGAAGTGCTAATTTTTGTTTATTCAAATTTTCATTATTGCTATTGACTATTAAGTTCATTTGAATAAGGCCAAGAGATTCATCTTTACCCACTTGAAGAAGTGGACGTACAAAAGGACGTAAAAAAGACCTATAAAAGGACGTACAAAAGTACATATAAAAGGACGTAGCAAAAGACGTACAAAAAACGCACCAACGGACGTCCCACATTGGTTCTAAAAAAATGACGTACTTTGGTACGTCTTTTGGTACGTCCTTTATTTCGTCCTTTCCGACGTCTCTTCCTACTTCAACACGGTAAAAAGAAAGTATTATTTCAGGCCTAATTTCAGGAATTGATATATAATTAAAAACAAGTTAAACAACCACCGCAGGGTACCACTAAGAGCAACTGCCATCTGGAAAAAATGTCAATGGCCCCCAGTAGAACCGCGGTAAAATACACCTATGGCCACGTCTCACATCCGTGAGATGGGTGGTCACAGGGCACGACGAAATCACAACGACAGGCCGGCGATACCCTCGTGTGTCTTGAGGACACGAAGCGACCCAAGGATGACAGCTTTCTGCATCCATCTCGCAAGAGCCTTGGCATATTTTTGGCACGCGGGTATGGCTTTAAGGTTACGAACCAGCGATAATTTCACACCTCCGAGAGCACCTATCACAAGAACAATCACTCGTACCGAATATTTTGGGTACAGTCGAAGCAGCTCTCTTTTAAGGTCTTGATATCTCTCCTCTTTTTCTTTCTCCTTTGCAGTGATGTTGTATTCGGATGGAGCCGAGAATTCGATCACGAATATAGTTCGTTTCTCGAAGTCTTGGAGAACAATGTCAGGCCTCGAGTGCGCAACGGAGACTGCAAAGTACTCTTAGGGCCGCATAATGTCTATAGATATACGTTGTTCCTGCGTGGGTCGGACACCCCGATAGTATATGTTCTAGGTACTCAGCGTGTGCATGACACGCTCTGCACCTATCACTGGGAACTTCTTGACATAAAATGCGGGCGCGGTATGCTAAGGTGGAGATTACACCGTCCTGGCATGCGAAAATAAAGCCCTCTGTACCTGAATTGAGCCCTGATGATTTGAGGAAAG
>CAKNXH010060079.1:242786-260894 GCA_932178445.1 Andricus quercusramuli | reverse complement strand
GGAAAAGGGGTAGGAGTGTTACCTTACATTATTTTTGTGACCTGTCACAGGGGTGCCTTCCCGCCCCCACGAGGCGTTAGAAAAGGGGTAGGGGTGTTATCGTACATTATTTTTGTGACCTGTCACAGGGGTGCTTTCGCGTACCGCACTAGACATTGGAAAAGGGGTAGGAGTGTTACCTTACATTATTTCTGTGACCAATCACAGGGGTGCTTTCCCGTACCGCACTAGACATTGGAAACAGGTAGGACACCTGTATTATTTGATTATTCAATTTAACAGAAAAAATCGATATATCAAAAACTATTTCAGATATAGATTTAAAAATGTCAGATCCGTGTTTCTCGCAAAAAATGCCATCGAAATAAATATTTAGAAGCTATATTAATAAAAAATAAGTCAATAATTTTAACATAAAAAATAGATATATCGAAAACTATTCGAAAAATCAATTTAACAATCATAGATCCGTGTTTCTCGCAAAAAATATCATAGAAATCGAAATTCAGAAAATATGTTAATCAAAAACAAAAGACAATAATTTTAACATAAAGAAATCGATATCTCGAAAAATATTCGAGATATCGATTTAAAAATTTCAGATTCGTGTTTCTCGCCAAAAATCCTATAGGAATCCACATAAAAACTTTGTCGCCACGGATATCGTAATCTCCCCCGATAGAGCATAAAAATATGTACCTTGAAAGTAATTTTTTTAATGATCCTGCTGAACTGACACGTTTTTAGTATCACGCGAAAGAAGTGGAAATGGGGCTTGTTGACACCTTATGCATTTTCACTTTTCAGTTGTACAATTTCACATTGACTCATTAAATTTCAAAAATTTTATATTAAGATAAGTTTAATGTGCTTGAAGTTCTGAACGTTCAAATGAACGAAATTTGTTACTGATGTCTTTGAAAACTAGAAAAAGTGCTAAACTGTTTATTAATTTATATTGCAAATGATAAATTATTAAAAGAAAATAATAATTATTTTTAATTGTAGCTGAAACAATATTTCTGGATAAAATAAAATTGGGAGGAAATATTTCGTTCATTTGAACGTTCAGAACTTCAGGTACGTTAGAAAACGGAGTGCTTTAATAGTTGATATTGTTAACTTAACAGCTTAAAAACTGAGCAATTTCAATTTATAAGCCTTAAAACATGACGAATGTTTATTTAAAGCACTCAAAATGAAATAATAATGCAAGATGAAAAGCATTCAAAATTGATTAGGACTCCGCACAAATATGACAAAGCTTTTTGGTAAAATTTTGTGAAAGTTCGGTTTTCTAATGCTTCAAGAGAATCTTATCAAAAAAAGTCGTAATGAGCCTATTTAACCGAAAGGCCTTTTCCATGCATTTCGCTGGTAGTACTTTTAGAAAGAAATATGAAATCGTTTCTTTGCAAATATTAATCTTCTGCATTGTACAGTTTCAAAATAATAACCTCAATACTTGAATTAGGTATTTTCACTTTAACCACCAGATAAATTCACTTCGTTGATTTCTGAGGGGAAAACAATGGACCAAATGCATAGGATTCGGTCAATTTTCGCCCTATTTTGCTAATATCTTCGTAAAAAATAATTTTTTCCATATAAGTGTATTTGAAAAATAGTTTTCATTTTTTAAGAACTATGCAATGAAATAATAACAATTATTATTATTTGCAAAGATAGTACAGAAATAATGTGTTGTTCCATGCATTTGGTCCCTTGTTTTCCCATTCAATACTCAACAAAGTGAAGTTACCTGGTGGTTGAAGTGAAAATACTTAATTAAGTTGAACACATTTGAAATCATACAACATTTCAAAATTAATTCAAGATTAAATTTTTCAAGATTCTAGTCTTATTTCAAATTGGAAGCCTTAATAAGTCAACAATTTTACCGTGAACAAGTTCCAACTAAATGATTTAAAAATCATATTGGCAATATGAGCCGACTTGAAATTTAAATCATGAAAAATTATACAATTTCTGATTAAATGCTTTAACAATTGAGCACTTTCAAAATTGAATAGTTCGAACTTGAATTGGCAAGCCTGAATTTCCAAACATCTATTTTAAATCCGGTCAATCAATTCTAATGAATCGCTTAAAACTAAAGATTTTGAATTTAAAACCTTAAAAATGGAACTATTCAAATTGAAAATTTAATAATTGTATATCAACACACACGGCCAGTATCGTTTGAGTTCAACCCGAAGTGCTTTCCATGGCGCTTGCACATCCAGTTTTATTATGGTTCTTTTTTTGCGGGTGTCCCACGGTTATTTTAAGCCTAGAAAAAATCGTTAAGTAAATTTTGGAGAAAAATGATTCTTTTGTTTCTAAAAATAAAAAATTTAATTTCTCTCAAAAACTATAGTGCCGTTCATATGCCTGAATTTTTGAACGTTCAATTGAACGCAATATATTGTTATACATAAATTTTGCTTGAAATATAAATTGTTCTAGCTATAAACAAAAATAAGATTTATAAGTTTTGTGAAAAGTTACATTTTTGGTATAAAGGAAAAATGTATGGCTAATTTTATTTTCAAAGAAATTAAAGAAGAATTTCGTTCACTTCAACTTTGTTACGAGGTTATGTTGCACTTTTACACAGTTTTCTTCCAAATAATAATACGTTCGTTATTATTTTTCTAGAAAAGAATACCATTTTCTTGTTTTAACCTAACAAAATGCAAACTCAATACTCCACAATGGAAAGATTGATTGGAGAATATTCTCGAGAATGTTCTCACTTAAAAGAATATTCTCCATAGTCGCGCACCCACACTGACCACACTTACAAACCACGATCTCACAACTGTTATCCACACGAGACAGAGAAAGAAGAAAAACAAGACGAGCGAGAGAGAGAACACACTAGAAAGGAGAAACAAAACAGAGTGGAGGCGCCTGTCACTCCCGTCAAAGAACCCGAAATCGGGTGACAGGCTCTTGTTCAGTTTTCGAATAAAAATGAGTATTGTCAGCATGAAAATGGAGTCGGAGGATTTAATGAGACATAAAAAAGGAAACTGAAATATCCAGAATCTCGGTGAGGCTGGGGAAAAGACACGGTGGCGACCAGGCTAGTCAAGAACTCAAGGCCATCTTGAGCAGGAGATCTTGGAACAGCTTGGACTCACTTGATACATGCCGAAGGCATCCATCCTCTCGAAACCGGCGCGCACCACTTCCCAATTCGCTGGTGCTGGTACAACGTCAACGCCAGCCATTCATGGCGACCATAGTTTTCATTTTTTTGGGATTTATACTTTTCACCGACGCGACCCGACGCGTCGAGTTCGATTTCCCGCACTACACAGTTTCACTCGCGACCGTATTCTGATCTGCAATGAGGTGAACACTAACGGAAGCGTGATTCGCGTTGTAAAGTTATGTGCCCCGTGGGTCGCCAGAGCAGAGCCCAAAGGCTAACGGAGCGCAGCGCGAGGTAAAGAACACGGCACAACTGGCGACTGGCTCCCTCTGCCTCTACCTTACGAGAGTTGAGAGAGTATGGAATCAGGGACGTCGAATTAAGGCGGAAGGGATTACGGAATATTTTTTAAGGTACAAACTATTTTATTTCAACACTTTTTCGCTTTAGAAATCGATTGGCTCTTTCACAACTACTACCTATGCTGAAAAACTTATTATATATTTTTTTATTCTTCTAGGTTTTATTTGAAACTTCAAAAGCTCTCTTTTTGGCTGAGTATCACTAGATCAACTTTTTTAGCACAGGTACTCAGGTACATAGCGTGAAACAGCGTAGGGACTAAGGGTGCCTTTTCACGCTTTCCAAGGACCAGGGATTTTGAATTAATCGTGGAATTAATATTTTACGTAGGATTCATTCCTAGGATTTCTAGTTACCTTGTTGGTTTATGGCAAATCTGATTGGTTGAGAACCTGGATGCGAACCCTGTGTGGAATATTAATTCAATAATAATTTAAAATCGAGGTCCGTGAAAAGGCACCCCAACTAAAAATTAGGTTTAGGTTGCTCTTCGCGGGAAATGTAAGGTTAGGATTATCCACTCAACCGGATTAAAAAAAAAACGGCAATTTCCCAGTGGGCACAAAAACATTAACGTCCTGAGAACGTTCTAAAGACGTTCCGAGGACGTTTGTGTCAGTCCAATTGATGTCCTAAAGACGTCCCATGTTCCAAAGACCGTCGTTGGAACATGGGACGTCTTTAGGACATCAATTGGACTGACACAAATGTACTAGGAACGTACTTAGAACGTTCTTAGGACGTTATTGTTTTTGCGCCCACTGGGTTGGATCTGCTAGATGCTAGATGCTAAAGATATGGAAGTATTCTAAGTTTTCAAAATATAAAAAAAATGTTTGTGTATAGATTCGAGCTGTAACCACAACATTCTATTTTTTTCATTTTGCTACATTAGAATAATTAGATATTATATCGTTTATAGCGGTAATCCCTTTCTAAACAGAGTAGAGGCTATATAAGGGTACCTTTTCACGAACCTCGACTTTTAATTATTCATTGAGGTAACTAAAAATTAATCCTATGTAAAATATTAATTATTATTTTGTGTAAAATTGAAAGTTGTTTGGTAAAATAAAATAAAAAGTTTGGAGGTTACATTTTTGAAATCTTTGAACAAAAATATTAATATACCGTTAACCGGTATAATTATGGATCGAATAAATAATATGAATAAATAAATGTGCTCTATATTGGAATGAAAGTGTAAAGTACAAAAAATACATTTATAATCATTTCACTGCGTTTTACGAATATTCCAATAATATAATCTACTTGATTACTAATTATCTAGAACTTTTTAAATTTGTTTCCAATCGAAAAATGTCATCAAGATCATTTGTAAACCTTGTTAAAATCTACTAAAAATAACGATTAAAAATTACGGAACTTTTTGAATTTGGGGTCTAACTCGAATCGAAAAATTTCATTGCAATAATTTCGAAATATATTTTATGTAAAATTTTCGATTGGAATTTCTCAATCTACAAGAAATATAGTTTTTTCCATTTTTTCAAAATTTTCAAAATGTTGAAAAGCATATAACTATTTCAATTTTTATCGAATTTGAAAATACCATTAGAAACTTAAAACAAAATTTCTAAAAATCTTAAAACAATTTTGTTTTAAATTTTGAAAATGCTAAAAATTGTTTTTTGATCTTGTCGGTAATATCTGGTCAACGAACTTGATCTTCATTTTGAGACCCTTAAAAAGTTTATAAAGGCTAATTCAATTGATAAAATCCTTCAAAAGTTAGCACGGATACAACATGCAGGTAACAAAACATATAGCCATTCAGACATACATACAGACAGACATACAGACACCGAATTTTTTAAAATGATTTACGGAATCTGCGAGAGCCGAAACATAAAGATTCGTTAAAAACTGGATCCTAACTTAAAAAATGAATTGCCTTATTTTAATCCATAAATACTAGAATTACATCTTTGTTATAGAATATAGACACTTAGGGCCTATTCATGTTTTGAATAAAGTATGCATTAGGAATGAAAAATTGTCTAAATTCAATACTTTTTGTGTAAAACGATTTTTTTTTTCAATTTTTACATACTTTTATTGAGTAACAAAAATGTGGAATTTTTTGTTTAAATCAAAGTTGCAGGAGATCTTCAGAAGACTCCAAGGTCAATTACATTTTCTGATTTTTGGCGAAGCCGACATCTGAAAAATTCACGAATTATGACGTACCTGAAGTCCCGAACGTACAAATGAACGAAGTATTTTGTCCCATTTTTATGTTACCTACAAATATTGTTCGAACTGCAATTTCAAATATGCACTATATTTCTGTTTCAATAATAAATTATTTCCAATATAAATGAACAAATATTTTAGCACTTCTTCTGCTTTACAACGTCATCAGTAAAAAAAATCGTTCATTTGAACGTTCAGAACTTCAAGCACATCGAATTTGGATCCATAATTTTCCTGGTTGACGGTACAATATCTTTAAGATAATTTGATTGTACAAAGAAAATAAAATCATCGGTTTTTATATATTTAAAAATTCCGCTCAGGGGCTAAATTTGAATACAATAGATAATAATAAATAATAATAAATTTCTGAATAAAATTTTTCAGTTCAAAATTATTTAAAAATCGTTACTCATTTAGTAAAACTTGAAGTACTTTGAATCTGAACATCATTTAAAGGATTACAATTTTGAAATGTTTATTTCAGATTATTTTAATTACAAATATTTAGGTCTACAGAAGGATTCAATTCGAAATAAGATTGTTACATTTTAAACGCCGTTAATTTGAAATTGCCTGCATAATTATAAATTTTCACTTCACGACAGCTATATAAGTTCATTTCATTTAGTGCTAAAGGAAGAACAATGGCGCCAAATGCATGGGACCAAACGCTATTTTCATAATACCTTCGTTATAAATATTCATAATTATGATTTTATTATTTAATGAAATAGTTCTTCAAAAATAAAAATTAATTTCAAAAAACACTTAGTGAAAAAAATTTATCTTTGACTAAGATATTAACACAATAAGGATTATTCCTATCCATTGGGCCATTATTTTCCTCTCAGTACTCGCCGAAGTTAAGTCGCCTGGTGATTATGTGAAAATACCTAATTGACCAAAGATTCCTTCGTGCAAGTTTGTTTGAAGTTCTTCCGTTTTCAAATAAAATTTTTTCAATTTCTAAATATTTAATTTGGAATATGTCATGATCATGTTAAATTAAATTTGTTTAACTCTAATCTAATGTAATTATACAAATTATAAATATTTAAAAAATAATTAAAATCTAAGATTTATATGCTTAAAATATCCCAATACTTAATACCTTCCGGCTTTTTGGGGATTGCCGAATAAACAATCTTTTACAACTGTGAAGGGAACGCTCACGCCCATCGAAGGTATGGTATTTCCGGGTGTTTCCATCTTTTCTAAATGGATTTGCTGTATTATGTACCCACTTCCCAGAAGCTACAGGTGGACCACCCCAGGGGCACCCCCCCATGGAGTCGGCCCTGTTTACAAGTCACGTGACCCTTTGGTGTCTACCAGAGATGGGTGTAGTTACAATATTTAAATCCTGGGTCCTTTATCAGCCTTTTAGCGATTTTTTTGCAAGTTTGGTCAGTCTACTATTTGACTCGAATAAATTAACATTAACAAGATTTTATTCTTGATTTTACAGTGTTAAACAATTTACTGATTTTTAAAAGTATGAATTTAAATTGAAATTAAGTTCATGTCAGAACAAAAAAATTAATCGGAAAAAATTTAGAAAACGTACAAAAAATTTTTTAATTACGAAAAGCCAAAATCGAAATTTAGTTCACAAATAAAATTCTGATTCGATAAAAATTATTTCTGAATATCGAAGTAAGAGTGAAATAATTAATCAGAAAGTAGGAAATGAGTAGCTTTTGTGAGGAAAGTGAACGCAAGACAAAAAATCTGACACCATTGTGATCTCCAGACTCAGACGTCATTCAAATGATGTTTTATGTTCACGTCTCTGGTTACGATTCGTCACTAGGGATAGTAGGTCGCACTGATTGTAGGCCGATGAATAATAAAGTCGATTGTTGGATTGTTCTATTTTCGCCAAGAATTTGATACAAAATAAAATGTTATCGAAAATAACAAAAAATAAAATGAGGCCTCATAGTATTTATGGATATAGACAATATTGAAATAATAGTCTCTTTATGTTAAGCTTTACAAACAAATTTTTCTTTGATATAATGTTTCATTTGGAATCCGTCAAATTTGCGTTGTTTTAAATTTTAAATTGCCTCATTTTGAAGATTTATGACAAGAATTTTAATTTTAAATCATTTCAATCAATGAAATTCTTCTATTTTCAAGACTTGTCATTTTCATATGTAAAATATTTTTAATATTTCAATACCTAAAATTAAATTAATATTTTTAATATAGGTAAGGAAATTATAAAATTGGAAGTGAAATTGTAAGAGAAATTGAAAGCTTTTAAATGAGTATAAAATAGGACGTTTTAGCTTGGTGTTTAGAGGTTGTCATCGGTTCTTCAATCAGTCATTGAAAAGTACATAGCAGAAGAAAAGAAAACGGCGAATGGTCTGTCAGAATCGTGCAGAAACGTGCAAGACCCGAGGTAGGCAAGATCCGACTCATGATTTATTTGACCTCTTATTCTTCCTCATCCCTCACTTTTCCTTTTACTTTTGGACGACCTGCCTTCAAATATTATGCATTCATTTCCCGTTCGGTTCCAGATGAATTTCTCCTTTATTCCAAAGAGGTTGTAAGTTACAACTTGTAACGGAAAATAGTAAATCATTCAATTATGATATTAAAAACTGTCCATAAATATGGGACCTCTTAAAAGTAAATAAATATCAACGTGTCGACTCTTTTCTATATCTATTCTAATCATTAGTCTTATATTTGAATCTTTGAATCTATCAATCAGTAGGAAAACTCTGTTTTTTGAAAATTAAAGGTTAAACAATGTAAGAAATAATTATTTCAAAAGTTCAACCATTTCAAAAGATTTCAAAGAATTATATTAAAAAATGAAAAATTACAATAATCCTGGGGGTTTTCTTATATTTCTAAAAGTATGACCAAGCATCCTTGTATAGATTTACTAGATAACGAGAATACAACATGGATACTTGAATAAATGCTCTTGGAAGGCATTGGGCGTGTGTGGGAAAGTAAGTTCGTCACGCAACAATGCAAGAAATAATTATAAATGACCAGAGAAAAGAAAACAGTGCCTGCCTTGTATTGATTAAATTATTCAAAAGTAGAGGTTCACCAAAAGAATAGAATATTTCAAAATAGAATATGTTATAATTGATAATAATTTTAAATGGAATTAACTGCAGTTTGCCTGAATTTCATAAGACCAATAATATATTTCGTTAAAAATTACCTGCTATTAAAAATGAAAGAAGCAAAAATTATTGCACAATTTTTCATTTCAACCATCAAAAATTAAATAATTTTAAACCCGAAGTTTTTTTAAAATGAACAATAAGGTGCGCAAAAAAGGCGTGAATTTGAATTTTCCAAACGTTACCACCTATATTATTTGTAAAAAATTGTTTAGAGGTTCTGCTAAGGCCATTTCAGATCTAAAAAAGTATTTTCTTAGTTTTCATTTTTTTTTAATAAAAATGTATGGTTGAAAAATTTCTTTCAATCCTGACAAGTATTTTTTATTTATTGAGAAATAAGCCTTAAATGTTATAAAACAAAAAAACAACATTTTGAAGATAATATCGGGTTTAGAATACGAAAATTGAGAATTTCATTACTTATCAATTTATATCAAGTCTTAATTTCCGCAATTAAAAATTCAATTAAATCGATAAGCAAATCGAGATGAAAAACTTATAAAAACGCAGAATTGCACCATAGTTGATTGAGCTCACACCCTTTTTAGGTAAGAAGAAGGCAAAAATACATTTTGAAGTACTACAAAAATTGTTAAACTATAAAAAACATGTTTTTGGTGTATTTCGTAATTCAAGATTCTTTTCGGTCACCCGGTATAAACATTTCAAGTTTATTCCTTATGGAGAATATTCTTATTATATTGCAGAAGAAATTCTGTGCATATTATTCCCGGGGAAAAAATCTTTAGGGGCCATTTCAGACCATTCACTATAATGAAATTACAATTTTTCGTACTCTATACGCCCGATAATATCCCCAACATTTTTTGTTTTGTTTCGTAAATTTTAGGGCTAAATCCACAATAAATAATAAATACTATCTAGGGGTGAAATTTGTTTTGCCTTTTATGGCATCATTTTGTCACTAAAAGGAAAAAAATTAGGGGGTAGAGTTTGCAAAATTCAAAAACACACATTTTTTTGGGGCACCCTAATGAAAAACTTGAAACTAAAAGCCTTTCAAAGTTAATAATGTTAAATTTTTTATTAATGTTCGATTTTTAAGTTCTGAAAAGTATCTTGAGGGAGCTTCCATAAAACCACGAGGCCCAATTTTGGCCACTTTTTGACCCCCTCACCCCCCCTGAAGTCTACCGTGCCATTCTTGTCGACCTCCCCTCCTCCTACGGTGCTACGTGGTTTATTAAAGGCCCTTAACTGATAATTCATGTATTTTGTGGAAAAATCGTTTTTTTTGGCACAACTGACCAAACAAGTGTATAAAGGTAAAGTAAATGGCAGCACGTTCAGAGGTAGACCGCCGAAAGAATGGCTAGAATCTGTGAATGAGAGATTAATCCGAACAGACATAAGAAGCCATAGAAACACGAGAGCTTGCATTAAAAAATGCATGGACGTGAAGGAAGCTAGAGTAGTATGTCAGGACAGAAAAGTGGGGCGACAAATAGTTTGTAAACAGAGTGACAATAGTGTGAATGACGCCTGAAGCAAAGACCTTGGATACTAATGGGCCCAAGTGGGGAAACACACATAACAATTTTGTGAGGCTCGTCTTCACTTGGGGTGATCGCTAGAGAGATTGATCAGCAATCTGGGCCGGATGGTATAATAATGATAATAATAATAAAATTAATCTTTCTGATTTAAAAATCGGCTATTTGGGTTAAAATTTATTTATTTTGTGTGTTCATATTTTTGAACTATTGTTTTCAGTAAACATTTTTCTTATTTCTGTCGATGCGTTTTATTTCTTTAAACACCTAAGTGTAAAACCACGTGGCTCGGACTCAGAACCCCCCGACACCCCACATAGACCAACGCGGCCTTCCTTCGCCCCCCCCCCCCCCATGAAACCACGTGGTTTATGGAAAGCCCTTAATGAATTAATTGTGCAAATTGTACAGTTTTAAATTTTGAACGATTTAAATTTTAAGCGATACACTGTTTTCAATTCCAAACATAAAACAATTTTGTTATTTCAAAATGAAAACAAAACTAATATAAAATAATAATTAAAAACGCTCTAAATTTAATGATTTCCAATTTCAGCTTTCAAAATCTGATAACTATAATTGTACAGTTTCAAATTTTGAACAATTTAAATGTTAAATGATACACAGTTTTCAATTCCAAACATACAAAAATTTTGTAATTTCAAAATGAACACCTTCAAAAACTAATATAAAATAATACTTCAAAACGCTCTAAATTTAATGATTTCCATTTTCAGCTTTCAAAATCTGATAACTGTATAATTCAAATGTTCAAAATTTCAATTTGAAAACCTTGGTTTTAATAACACCAAAATTTAAAAAGTAGTTTAATTTTAAATTATAATTAGCCACATTTAAATTCCTAGTAAGTTTAAAGAATCAAAAATTTAATACCGATAATCTTAATGTTGAATTTTTTTTTACATTGGAACCCTTAACATTTTAACAATTTTACGTTCGAAACGAATAATTTAAAGGCCGACTCTAAATGTCAGGACAATCCGTACGTTTATAACACGGTTTTGGTCTAAAAAATCTTTATCAATGTTCTCTGCGTGAAAATTTTTTTTTCAGGTAATCTGTCACATTTTTATTTCTAAAAAGCTCATAAAAATTGAATTAGTACCGTGTCCTCAAAAACGAGATTCACCTGCCGATGGTCGGTGATTGGATGAGGATGTGGAGGTCGGTGCATCCTTCCACTGTGAACTTCCGGATAGTCGATCTGCAAAAAAAAATATTTTAAACCATTAATCATGTTGAACTCATAAGATTTATTAAAACAATATTGACAAACCAAAAAATAAAAATTGTTATACTAAAATTGAAAATGGGATCCTGGTCCATCTTTTTTAGTGTTTTCCTGTTTTTGTCGGATATACCCATTTTTTAAATTCAAGACTTCAGAGTGAATCAATTCTAAATTTTAGGTATTTAAAATTAAAACATTTAAGAATGCTGAAGAATTGAACTTTAAATCGTTAAATTTTAAAATTTTTCGGTAAAAAATTAATCAATTTCAAGACTAAAATGTGAATTTCTCCATTTTAAGAAACGGCTGGTCAATTTTTCAAACTTGCAGTCTATCAAAATCGGGTTTTGATTAAAATTTTCAATTATCTTTAGAACAATAAATGTAGCAACTTTTTAAAATTATCTTAGGAAGCATTTCTAAGACGTAAGTAACTACAAAGATATCAGTCTTCATTTGTCATCAAGCGTTCTTTTTTATTGTTCTTTTTATACCAGCTGCGTTAGCTTTTCGCTAACGATATGCTCGTGCTAGGGCTTTTGGCTCCTGGGAAGAATCAGACAGTAACGTTCGTTGTTGTTATATGAAAAAAAGAGGAAAAGACAGAAAAGAGAGAAAAACGACGGCCTCTGGCCGGAACTCGTAGGCCGGACTTCCGGTTGATACAAACGCTTACACGCTATTCAAAACCGCGATCGAGTGCTGAAGCACTGATTCAACTTTTTTATTAACGAGATTTTAATTGACTTGCAAACTTTCAGTCTATTACAAATTATCACTTACTTTACTAATGTTTGTATCTATAAAGTACGATTAGTTCACAATGAGCCGCCTTAATAGTCTAAAAATTTTATTTCTAAATAAAAAACTTCAAAATTATACAATTTCACAAAGAAAGATTAAAAATTTAAGAATTTAAATTTGATAGCTTTCGAGAATGAACAAGCAAAAAATCCCTCCGCTCAAATATAACAGACTTAAATAGCATCATAAGTTGGTACCTTTAAATGAGATTATTCTCAGGCAAAATTAAACAAATTATTTTTTGCAAAAAACTATGGGTGAAAACCAACTAAAAATTTTGTTTGAGATTATATATCAGAGGGACACTTCTAACCTTTTCTGAAAAACACTCTCAGATAGATTACTTTAACATATATTTTTTCTACTCGTAAACTTTCCTAGAATCGCATTGTTTTGGAATTTACGGGGAGGAGGGGGAAGTGTTTCTCGAAAATAGCTCAACGGATTCTAATCAACAAAATATATGTTCTAAGGAACTACTTTCCAAACAAATTTAAAAAAAAGTACGGACCAAAAAAAGGTGAAATTTTTCTGTTTTGTTTAGCCATGCTCTCTTAAGCTGAATCAGTGATATTGTCACTGATTGAATCAGCATTTTGAGTTATCACTGGTGAACTAGTGATTTTATGATTTTGACTGTGTGAACCAGTACGTGACTCAGCTTAAAAAAGCGTTACTGAATGTACCAGTGACGCCAAATGATATATTCAACCACGCGGCCAAGACATGAACCCCTAGTCGTTATTCGTTATGTACGCGCGTGTCGCAGGCGGCGTCTTTCATTGTGCGAATTCACGTTTTGCTTAGTACTTTTGAAGACGAACTTTATTGTGTACAAGTATTTGCTCGAGTGTTTGTGTTAGAAATATTTGGGGCCTGGCTGCATTAAGCAGGGAATATATTTCGCTTGAAAATCGGGAGGCCCCTGGCCACTTGGTTTGACTTTGAGTAACGCGACGCTTTGACGGAATTAAGCGAATTAAGGGCCTTCCTACAGTTAGGCACAATATATTATATCCTATTATATGACAGACCGACCTTCATTTATCGTTATGAGAGAAACGTGCGGTTTTTAAAAGATAATTTTGCGCAGGTTATCACAGAAGTGACGAATGATACCTAACCAAATTTCATACCTAACCAGCTGACGGACGACAACGCTTACCACTGATACTGAGTAACCATTGAACCTTACTGGTTACACCAGTGACGGAATTCCACTGATGCGAGTGAGCCAGTGAAATCTCACTGATTATCATTGACACATTTCTAGCTGTTTCAACCAGTGAGATTTCACTGGTTCATTTTGAGAGAGTGTAGTACCGCTACGAAAGATTGTCAAAAATGTTTGTCAAAGTGCACAGTCTAAAGATATTTTTACAAAAAAGATAAGAAATGACACTCTATAAGTATAAGTCAAAAACATGATCAGAAAAGAAATTATTTAATTAAAATTTTGTCTTCAACCATTATAGTTTTCGTCATCACCTTTTTAAATCTTACCTAAGAGAGTATCACTGATGTTCATAACGCATCTTTTGTTCATAAAACTGATTGAGTCGTTTTCGGGAAAAACCAATTGTTGTGTTTTTTGCTTTCCCCCTCCCCAGGCGAAAAATACCTCATGCCTTGGAGGGGTTTACCTCATACCTTAAAAGTCATGCTTTGGAGGGGTTTCATTACTCATAGGAGCCAACCTATGATATCCTATGATATGCCTATCCCCTTACGGCTTACTCCTACAGGGTCTAGTCTAGAGTCTAGACTCTAGACTTCTAGAGGGCCCTTTTTAAATCTCGGAAAATGTTTTAAAAATTGATTCCTGGAACTTAAAATTAAAAATGTGAATTTTAAAGAATTGGAAATAATTGTCGAATCAATATTATAAATATATAAAATTTTTATTTTTCTGGCACTTTCTCATCTCGACTCTCATAGAACATAGATAATCGCATTTGAACCTTTTATAGCCCTTTCCTTGGCTTGTCTCTTTCTCTGCGTGGGTCTTTCAACCCCGCGTGGGCGAAATTCCACATTCACGTGCGTATCTCCGTATGCGTACATAAATGCACATAAATTCTCGTTTCATAGACAAGATGCAATGGAAATATTTCCTTTGAATATAAGTTTGCCTGCTAGAATTTTCGTTATCAAAGAATCCGAGAGATAAGATAAGATCTCTGGGTTAGAAAAAAATCATATTTTCTGAACATTAGACGTGTTTTTCAACCATGTTTTGGTGAAGATTTTCCTTTTAGCATAAAAAATACAATACTTGTTTTAATAGTTAAATTATTCTTTTGACCACAATCTTTTATGATGCTTAGTTCTTAGAGTATTGAACAAAAATATCAAGACAAACAATTTACTAAGAATTCATAACTGAAACATTTATAGTATTTATACTAAAGAAATTAAACAATAAGCGTTAAAAATTGAATAATTATGAATTTTATTTACTTATAATTGAAGACATGAGAATAACAACTGGATAAGGACCATATGAGGTTGATACTTTGTTCCATTTAAAATTAGTCATTCGAGGGTCCAACTTCAAATGGTCCTTATCGTCCTTATCCAGTTGCTTGTAACATGCTTGTAAACATGCCTGTAATTCAACTTTTTTTTTAATTTAAAAAGCCCTCAATTTTAAATTCTGCAATTTAGAATATTTGAAACTTCAAATTGCTTAACTACAAGGATTTAAATATCAGACTGTCTAATTTTGACATTGTGAATATTTTCAGCTTAAAATAGTTCAAATATTAGGTCTTTCAATTTGAGATTCCATAATTTTAAATGATTTTAATGTGAAACCAAACCATGCTCAGTGGTTCATTCTACAATTATTCTGGTTTGAACGACTTGAAATTTTTAATTCATAAAGTTTTAATCTGAAATTACTCAATTTTAAACCTTTCCATTAAAAATGATTAAACTTTCAACTTTTAATATTTAGATTGGAAATTATTATTCGATCTCATACGCTTTCCATTATAAAACATCCAATTTTGGACATTTAAAAATTGCAAAATTATAAATGAATTAATTAAAATTATAAAAGCTTGTAGTCAAAAATTTTTAACGCTTCCAAATTAAGTTATTTAACTTAGAACGCTTGAAACTTAAAATTGGTTAATAATTAACGTTTTACATATCAAAATTTTAAATGATTAGATTTGAAAAGATTTCAATTGGAAATTCTTCAAGTTTAAATACGAAATCATTCAATTTAAATGGGAAATTATTTAATTTTAATAGTTGAAACATTAAAGTTTTCGAAAATCAAGGATTGAAATATGAAATTGTATAATTTTTAAATTATAAACATTTGCAATTTAAACTCCGCACTGTCTATGGTTACGGGATTTTCCGTACGACTAAACCCTTTTGCAAGTCGTTCAGGGCTAACTGTACGGAAAATTCCGTAACCATAGACAGTGCCGTCGAACTGTCTATAACGGAAATTTCCGTAATACTAACCACTTTTCCAGCTCGTTTAGGGCTGGAATTAATATTATTCAATTATGAAAGATTTTATTTTCAAATATTGCAAACGCTTCTATTTGCTTTCAATTTTCTTCCAATTTGAAATTCTCTAATTTTTAAAGGTTTGAAACCTAAAATTCCTTAAAGTTGTATTATTCCTCACTTATAAATGCTTACAAGTTAAAACAGGGTGTCTAGTGATCAGGCAATTGGAAATTCCCGGGGTTTTCCCGGTTTTTTCCCGGTCAAATATTTTTTCCCCGACCAAGTTTTAGATGTCTTTTTGTGATTTTTTGAAGTCCATGTGTACATAGAAATAGGAATTTCAACATAATATACATAGAACAAATCTGCTCGCTGCTCGAGCACACAATTTGAATGTTCGATTTTTTGAAGAAAACTCAAAAAGTTGTTATGATAATCTTGTAGGTACATAGAATTTTCAACTCTTAAAAAAATGGTCTCAAAAAGTTTGAAAATGCTATAACTTTTTGAATTTTTATCCAAAATAGCTGACTGACGAACTTGTATTTTTCTTTTAGGTCTTAAAAAAATGTGTACAGACTGCAGACAGACTACAGACAGATTTCAGACTACAGACAGATTTACAGACAGATTTTACCTTCGTAAAAATCGTTTTTTTCTGACTTAGTGGGTCTTAAAACGTGGAGATTTGATGAAACCCGACTAAGACAAATTTTAACTTCTCATTAGGATGAGAATGTCAAAAATTACATAAATAGGTACTTAGGATAAGCATAAGAAGGAACCTTGCGACTGTAGATAAAGTGGAAATGGAATAAAAAGAAAATAAAGTAGAAAAAAGTCGATTTTTCGATCAACTACAAAAAATTCCCGGTCATAAGCAAAATTCCCGGGGTTTTCCCGGTTTTTTCACGGTCCAATAAAATTCCAGGGTTTTTCCCGGTTTCTCCCGGTTTCCCGGTCCGCTAGACACCCTGTTAAAACCGTTCATATCCTAATGCTGAAATTAGAAAGATAAAAACTCGTTTTTATTTATCGAGCTTTTAATATTATAATTGGAAATTACTACATTTTGAACATTGTTGCCCTTTATTTGAAGCTGCTACTTGATCAAGATTAAATCTGAAATAATTCAATTTCAAATTGTTTTACTTTATGGCTTTAAATGTAAAATTCGACAATTTTCAATGATAAATTACTCAATTTCAAGCGCTTTTAATTTTAATTTGAAAAATGTTATATATAAGCCAAATTTTAAGTGTCTGAATTTTTAATATCTATCTTAATTGCTTAAAGAATACACAAAAATTTAATAGCTAGAATTCAAGTGAAGGGAAAGTAGCTAAAGAATTTAACAAATCACAGAAGAGAGTACTTCAAGTATCTACTCGTTTATGACTTTCCATCACTTTCCACCAATTGACCTCAAGATTCTCTAACTCTAACTAAAAACGGGCTTTTCAGGAAATGCGATTTTCGTGTTTCCTTTACCTCTGAAGAGGCCACAGAGAGAATGCTGCTGGGTGTTCCAGGCCAACTTCTGGACAGTGAACGACCTCTTTTTTTTCTCATGATGACACGAGGTCTCCTTCCAGCATGCTTCAACATTTTAGTTCACTTTTTCACTCTTTTTTCACCGATTTCGATATTTTAGAGTCCTATCCTATCACTTCCCCACAAAATTTCATTCTTATCATTTTTTAAAACTATGTTTCCTAAACTTCACTGAGTTTCACTTTCACTTTTTTGTAATATTATAATCCATCTTGATTCACCTCTCTGCATCTAAAATTTATTCAAAATTTATTTTAATTTTTTTTTAGTTTCAATCGTATGTGGAGAAAGTTTGAGGTCAATAACCTCTTTATGAGTCGTTGCCAAAAAGATCTTTCAAAATTGTTTCTAAAAAAATGGATAAAAACCTATTTTTCGATTATGTTGATAATCAATAAATCGAAGGACAGGACATAAAAGTTTGGAAAACTTTCAAAATATTTTTAGAACCCGTGACTCTAAAATTTTGTTTAAAAACAAATATTAACTATTACATAACGAATTTGGATTTTCATTCAGGTCATGGGATATTATTTTATACTTTTTTCTCACTTATTTACAAACAACAACAAAATATGTATATATATATATATATATATA
>CAKNXH010060079.1:215201-236970 GCA_932178445.1 Andricus quercusramuli | reverse complement strand
AATAGGTATTCTATCGTGAAATTTCCCGTAGATTCTGAATTTCGAATGGGAAATGAGATATTTTTATTATTCAACATAATCTTGATCCCAAGAGGCCTAAAAATATACATGAGTATGCAATAGTGTACGTAAGGCCGAAAATTGAATTTTGAGTTAATGTATTCTTACATGAAATTTTCCGTAGATTCTGAATCTGAAATCAAAAATGAGATTTTTTCTACTATTTAACATGTTTTGAGACTCATAAGGCCCAAAAATACTTTGGCCCCAGAATTTGAGGCCAATTTTCGAAATAACTTGTTGAAATGAAAAAATTTTGTTTGAAGTATTTTTTGAAAAAAAGCACTCCCAACGAAGAATCCACACGGTGTCAGAAACACTCATTATGTCACATTTAAATGGTCGCCATATTGGAATCATCTATTTCCAAAAAATTTTTTAAGTGCATATATTTCAAGGAAAATTATCGATGACCAAATTTGAATACTTTCCAGCACCATGTGACAACGTTATCAGGGTCATTTTTATGATTAAAGGAAAAAAAAACTGAAAAAAATTGACTTTTTTTCAAAAAATGGCAAAAAAAGGGCATAAGGAATAATTTTTCTCCAATTTCGTCACCAGGTTTGGAAAGAGCGATCCCGAAAGCATCAGAATATGTATTTCATTTTTTTTTCTAGTGCGTTTTCATCAAAAGTTATCCAGTCGAAATCGGTGAAAAATTTTGGTCACTTTGGGCATTAATGGGTTAACTCATTCAAGAGAGACGACTTTTCAACAGAATAGTTGAATCCTCAGCCAAAAAAGATTACTTTTCGACCAGTTGTATTTTTAAACAAAAAAAATGAAATTTTTTCCAAAAGAGACGAATTTTCTACAAAACCGCTAAAAAATTCTGTACCTCCAAAATATGAATTTTCAACAAAAAAGTTAAATTTCAACTCAGATTAAAGTAAGAAGTATAATTTTCAACTAAAAGACTAATTTTCAACGAAATAGTTACAATGTTAACCAAAGAAATTAATGTTCAAATAAATTATGAATCTTCAACAGACAAAAATTAATTTTTAACAAAGTAGTTCAACTCTTAACTAAGTGGTTGAACTTTTAAACAGAAGAGATGAATTCTCAAGAAAAAATGAAATATTTGACATTTCAATCAAAGAAGATTTTAATTATAATCAGAAGCAGTTGAATCCATCCTTAAAAGGCAAATTTTCAATAATATAGTAGAATCCTAAACCAAAACAGATTAATTTCGAACCAAAAAGATGAATTTCCACCAAGTCGATTAATTTTCGGATAAAAAAGACGAATTTTCAACAAAAGGAATGATTTTTTAACAAAATAGCTACACCTTCAACAAAAGAGATGAATTTGAAACTAAAATTATGAATCTTCAACAACAACAAAAATGAATTTTCAACAAAGTAGTTAATTTGTAAACAAGTAACCAAGTTGTTGAATTTTCAACAAGAAATATGAATTCTCAAAAAAAAAAAAGGAATAGTATTTATTTCAAGAGTTTTTTTTTAATTTTAAATAAAATTATTTGAATTCATTAAAAAAGACATATTTTCAATGAAATAATTCAATTTTCACCAAAAAAAAAAGAATTAAACCAAATTATGATTTGCGGTGAAAAATAATTTTTAATACAAAATACAAATGACAAGAAACTATTTATTTTTAAGTTTATTCGTTTATTTGCTTTTAAGGTTATATAGCATATATAAATACATTATACATTTAATTTTCCTAAGATTTTTGAAGACAAAAAAAATGCGAAAGATTTTTTTAAATCTTAAAAAAAATTTATTTGTTTTGAATTTTTTAAAATCTTTTCAAGTTTTAAATTAATTTGGAATCTTTTGAAAACTTCTATCTCTTGAACTGACTCGAGTTTTAACTAAAATTGGTTAATCTTGCCAAACTGAAAGAATTCGCTTTAAGATCGTGTTACATTCTATTCTGAAATGTCAGGAAATCGTTTGAAATGTTTTGAAATCTTTTTTAATTTTCACTTTAAATTAATTTTTCAAAAGGAAAAATCATTAAAAATTTCCCCAGAAATCTTATTTTTGAAATCGGTAATTTTTATTATACGGACACCATGTATGGACTTCGTAAATTAAGATATACTAAGTTTTTGTGATTCATTTTTCTCATCTCTTTAGAAGTGTGAAGAAGTTAAAAAAATCATAAGTGTTGCGGGCTGGTAGCAAAATGTTAAGAACAGAATTATTTCCCAATATTAAACAATCATTTACAATTAAAATGTTCTTCCTTATCAATAACGGTTAGAAAAATTTAGAAATAATTTTTTTTAAATAAAAAAACATACTTATTTGGAAATTTTGATCTACAAAATTAATGGTGCGGAAAATTCGTAATCGTTATTGATAGGTAAATAAACTGAAAACAGCCACTAAAACTCATATTCAGGTTTTCGACAACAATGCATACGAGATCTTGTGACTGCAACTTTTTAGGAAATGGAAATAAATTTTGCGCCAATAAATGCATTTGTTTCGCGAGAAACAATCACAGCAAAAAATCAGGCAAAGAAAACTGAATCGGATCAATTAAAACAAACATAAGAAAGACGAACTTGATTTAAATTTTTCCCACACGAGATCAATTTATTCTGACTCAGAAATCGTGAGTAAGAGCCAGAGCTGGAGAATTTCAAGTGTAGTAGTAAAAGATAGTAAAGTGCGCTCGCCCTCACACATAAATAAAATTCACACATGGGACGTGACCGCGAGGCATGAATGGAGTTACTTGCAGTCAGTCCTTCACCCACGACTCACCGACTCATGTCGCAACTAACGTAGATTCTTATTTATATGATTGTATGTGTGAGTATGAATATGTTATTAGTACTATACGTACGATGTGATGCAAAAGGGTTCGTCGTTCAAGGCTTCATGCCCCAGTAAGCAGAGGGGAAAATCTCACTCGAGTCGACCCAAGGAAAAAGGAATCGAGGTTCTTCTCCACACCTTTTTCTTCAGAAAACGGTGCAAAAGAACCCTGGGAAAAGCTAGAGTCGAGTGTACGAAGCGGAAGCGATACAAAAAGGTCTCAATATTGACAAGCGACTTATAGAGATTGTGTAATCCTATTACTGAATGTTATCCTACTCTCTGAGTGAGTATCGAATTAAATTTATCGAAAGATTCATTCTTTCATCAATTGTTTTACTCGTGGATAATTTAGATTAATTTTTGTCAGAGCTTCATCATATCTTTCCTCATTTTTATCTTTTTAAATCTTTAAAATAAAACTGAATGCCTCGTCGTCCCGAAAATTCAAGACGACTAGTCACTAGTCCATCCCCTTTTCCAACACCCCCAATTTTTCGGGACGACTAGCCATAGCCAAAATAAAAATATACAAAAAAAAACGTTGCCAACGTTTACAGAGTTACCTGATTGGACGGTTAGCTGAGGCTCCTTTATTTCTTCTTTCCTTTTTCATTATTTTATTTTATATTTCGAATAAATAAAGGGTCTCGGGGCCTTGCAGCGAAAAGAGATACAACGATGGAAACATCAGAAAAATGCGCTACTTAATTTAAGTACAGCCTCGAGTATAGCACCCAAGAGGTTTTATGCAAATAGTTGCATGTTTTTAAGCTCACTTTCTGTGATTTAATAAAGATAAGTAGTAGCTCGAAATAAATTTCTTGTTTTTTTTTTGTTTTTCTTAATAAAAAAGTTATTCAACTCTTTCTGAATAAAATTTGGCGTTTTTGGGGAAGAGCAGCACCTTTGCCAGAATTTTTCTCGGAGGTGCGGTTGCTTGATTGCTTCTATATATCAGCATTTAAGTTAAGACTGTTTTTTGCGTCTCCTGTAAAATTCGAGTTTTCGACACTTACGCCATTTTTTGTCGTCTTACAAGTCCCAAAAATGTTTTAAACTTTAATTTCAAAAACTAGCTAAATATATACTTATAGAATTCTGAAAGAATCTTAATATATATTCTGAAATTGTCGGACAAAGTTCCAAAAAAAAAAATTGAAAACTTTATTCTATACCCCGCATTTTCTTAAATAATTTAAAGAAATAAATTTGTCTTATTGATTATGGAGAGAAGTTTCTCATTCTTTCGAAATTCTTTGAAAAATATATTGAAACATTGCAATATAATGGCAAAAGTTTTTCTGAAAATCAAAATTTTTCTATTAATATGCGAAATGCGAAATTTCTTTTTCTTTTGTTGCTTTCAAAAGAATGAGAAACCTCCTTCCCCCAAAAAACTAGAACATATGTTTGGCACCATATCAGAAAACTTCTTTTAGATCAAAACACATAAACCAAGTTATTGCCTTTTTAAAGGACCACGCACAAAATTTATGGAAAAAGCCTTTCGGTGAAATTGTCTCATTACGAATTTTGATAAGCATCACGTAACGTAAAGCATCAAAGAACCTTTGATCGAAATTTGACGAAAAGACCTTTTTCATACATTTTGTGCTGGGTCCTTTGAGTCAAAGTTGAAGAATTCGATACCATTCATCATCAAAAATGAAAACTTTTGTTGCATTTAAATCTACTAAATAATTTAAAAAATTGTAATAACTTTTTTTTGTACTGATTTTATGGAAACAGTTCAAATTCCAGTGTTAAGTCTCTCCTTCAGTAGGCGGGAATTTACAAGTCTGCATTTTTGTCAACTGGCATCGCACATTATTCACACAAAATTGCAATTCATATCCTTGAAATATTTTGGGGGTATGAATCGCTATAAATGAAAAACGTGACTGGGTGGAGAGTTAGGGACTTTAAAAATGAAATTCCTTTTCGTGGTCGGACATTATTGACTGGGCGAGAGTTTATTTTAAGGTCCCTCTTTTCAGACTTTCTCTATTTCTTTCTCCTTCTAAATTCATCCCTTTTTCAAGACCTCTGTGCATATTGCACACACACACACGTTGCGCGCGAATGTCACAAAGGAATTTCAAAATAAAAATTAAAAAATGCCGAACTTCCTCTTTAGTTTACAGTAAACATGTGCTAATTCAATTTTCTTAGTACCATTCAGTACTTTGAAACTTCAATTTGATTGGAAAATACTTTTTGACAGAAAATATTTATCTATTATGATAAATATATATACTAATATAAAATAAATATATATTATATAAACATACTATTTGTACCGAAATTTCCGTACAAATAGTCCCTTCCACAGGTCTCACTCTTCGTACTGAAATTTTGGTACAAGATAACCATGGCCTGCAATATAAAGATGAATAATATTTCCGTAATGGTTATACTGATTCACCGAAAAAATAATTTTCCCGCGTTCTAGATCATCTTTCGGATATGACAGCATAATATTCAGTTTACACCACAAGAAAATTTTTGAGGATGTGATAAAAGTTTTACTTTTACCACATGTGTGATTCTCGAAGAAAGTGAAACAAAAGTATATAACTTCTTTTTTAAAGGAGAAAGCTATTTTGAAGAAAATCTCAAAATAGATATTTGGAAACTCTTATTTTTTAAAACAATAATAAAATTTATATTTTAGTTTCAAAAGGGTACATTTTCATAGTGATATACAACTGATAATCGATACATCCTTATTATCGTGTTTTTTTCGGAAAGTGATGTTCTTCAGTATTTCCAGTTTCTCTGATCAGATACGAGGTTTTGTAAACAGAAAGTTCATCGCCCACACAGTAACCATCCCTTTCGTTAGTTTAGTTGTTAGAAAACCGATACGGGTGCTTTGAACTTTTGCGTATTTCGGTTTCAGACTATACTAAGTAAACCAAGGAAATTGTTCGAGTAGGTGAAGCAGTATTTAGGAACTTTTGATTGGAATCTGTTTTCAGATTCCAGCAATGGAATTCAAAAAAATAAACAATAAGTCAAAGGAAGGATTTCGTACGTTAATTTAAGTCTTGACAGAATCTGAAAACAAAATATTTTTTAATTTAGCAAAAAAAAAGTTGTTGAAAAAAAATTATGTGACAAAAATTTTATGAAAAAAAATGTTAGGAAAATTTTTTGGCGATTATGCCCTTTTGTATGACAGACGGACTGACAGGCGGACACCCGACCGAAACTATAAGGGTTTCAGCCCGGGACTGCGAAACCCTAAAAAGGGAAATTTTGTAAGAGCTTCTATTTTTTGACAAAAATGTACAATTAATTGAGAGAATTACATTTTTATCGGAAAATACAAATTGAAAATCTTTAAAGTAAATAGATTTGAATACGGTAATTATTGCAACGAGGAATATTTAAAGTCTTGCCTAACTAGCACTCCGTTGGAGCACTACTAGCGCCATCTCAGTGCCTATTTAAACGAAATTGTCCATAATTATATTTCTAAAAGCGGGTGAAAATGAAAATAACTCTGAGAAACATAAAATTACTTTTTTATTATCATAAGGAGAAACCAGATGTTTTGAGTGTGTTTGTAAAAGCAATAAGAAAAAGAAGAATCGATGCTCTCGTTGCCTGGTAGAAATATATACCTTGTGAAGGATCTGACAGGAGCAGATGACAACAGAACAATGTCGTCTGCAGATATTGTGAAACTTTCAGCATTAGAAAGATAATTCCCTTGGAAATTCTACCGAGAACTGTAGTTCAGTATCGAACAAACCAGCAACGTCAAAGGTTGGATCTATAATATTCATAAGATCGTAACTTTCTTTGGATATTAAAGAAATTTGGTTTGGAAATTTGAAAATTAAATATTATATATTTAAATTAAATTATATAATTATTAAATTTAATTAAATTGAAAATTAAATTAAAAAATAAATTAAATATTATAATCGACCTTGCTATACTGTTGAATTTTGAAAGGTTCAAATTCATAAGAGATTAATTTTTAGAAATATTCGGAAAAAAAGATATGTAAAGCTTCCGACTTTTATATAAACATCCAAATTTTCTAATTCGTGGCACTGTAAATTAAACAATATTACAATGAAGTTTTTTAAATTCACAATCATCATTGAAAAAATTGTAAAGTAGGTTTTCGAAATTAACTTAAAATCAAGAGACTCAGGAACTAAAAAGTTTATATTCAAGTAAAAAAAGAACAATTTAAAATTTGCAGTTTAATTTCAAATTAGAGCCGTACAAAGTCGTTAAAAATCATCAAGTTTCCTGAACATCAAGTGACACTCAAAAAGACTCGATATATTCACTTAAGGGTATGCAAAAAAACTGTTTCGTTTTGTATGTTTGAATTTGAAATTTTCAGAATTGAAGGTATATCAATGAAAAATGTTTCACTTTTTCTTATTTCCATGTTGAAAGAAAAAAAACTTAATTTTCAATCTGTAAAATTTATGGACTCCCCATAAAATTTAAAATTATTCTTTTTTGAAAACAAAAATTATACAAATTTTAATTACAAGTTTTCTTCTCACTTTTGTTTCCATTTCTTTTTATATATTTTCGACTTAGGATCTCATTCACACGTTCCCCCACCATTCTTTCCTCGGCCTGCCTGTGGGTACGCTAACATTTACTTTACCTAAATATACATGTCAAACGTAAAAAAATCGATATCTCAGCAAATATTCGAGATATTGATTTATTTTCAGATTCGTGTTTCTCGCAAAAACCCTATAGGAATCTGAATTAAAACTTTGTCGCCACGGATATCGTAATGTTGCCGGGTTTGAACGCTTTCAATTTTTAAATGAAAAGATTATAGGCTTCAAAAAGGAGATTGTACAATAAATTCTGAAAACTGATTGATATTCCTTGCAGATTTTGTGCGATTTGGAATGTGTTAAAGTATGCACTTTTTGTAATATCTTTCAATTGTAAATTGTAAGTTATACAGTTTTTAATATTTTATTTTGAAATATAATTCTCTGTATTAAGAAAATTTCAATTTTAAATGGCTTATTATTAATTTTGAAACATAAAATTGTTCTACTTGTAATGTTGTACTTTTTATTGAATTACTTTTTCTCTTCGCCATTGATTCCGGAATCCTATATACAATTGAAAATTGTACAGTTATTTTGATGACATCTATCTCAACATTTGAATGAACGGTAAAAGTGTTTGAAACTTGTGGAAAAACGGGAAATGAACTGCACTTTTTTTCTTAGCTTTGAAGGGTCGTCGTTATTTTCCCATTTTTGTTGTATGAGACCGAATATCCAATATATTTTTCAGCTTTTCAAAGAAATTTCCAATTAAAGACAATTCATCAAACAAAACACCTCTCTCAATTTTAATTCAGCTCTCTAATATTAGCAGTTTTGCAAGGGGAAGAAGCTTTTACCCGGGCATTCCACACTGAAAGGTGAAAACGAACAAGATTGGAACATAAGAAGCAGGGGATCGAGGATTAAAATGATTCGCGCCCACTCAGGCTCAGAAGGAAGGTAAGAACTATGGTAATTTGCAGTATCATCATCGCCACTATCTCAGGGGGTGGCTAATTGCGAGAAAATTCAATTTGTCGTCAGGTAACAAGACTATGTAATATGGATTAGTATTAGTATTTAAGTACCACGTATACATATAACAAATAGGATTGCCACAATTAACTTGGTGGAACAGGTGGAGGAATCGAATAGAACAATCATTTTTTTTTTAATTTTCAATAAAATGTGAGGGAGAGAAAGAGAACAAAGATAGAAATAACACCAGTAAAAGGAAAAATAGTCTTTAGTTTCAGCCAATTTAGTTAAAAAGGGTAAAGGTGTGAGATACAAGTCGAGGAATGCTGGCGGGTGTTGGGAGTAAGGAGGGTTGTATAATATACTAATATATATAATATATAATAATAATAATAATATAAATAGGTTGTGGGTTTAGATTATACCTCCAGGGTCATAAGGGGTTTAACAGCCCCGGGGTACTTGTGGACCCAGATTCGCCTCTGTACCTATGGAAAAACTCTATAATGCGAAATTGCGGAGGATGAGAATTTCACGTGGGAGAAATATATAATGAAAATATATACGAGAATTTAGGTGAAAGGAGATATTTTTTTCTTTTTTTTCGATTTCATTTGAGATGGGTAGTTCCTAATTTGATTAAAGAGAAGGAGATCCTTTTTTATTCCTGTTTTACGGAATTAATTTTTTTTGTTCAGTTACGTACAATTATTTTATTATGTAAGCCTATAAAATTCAATAATGATAGTATGCAAATCATTTAAAACTGAAACTTACCTAATAAACTTTATTACTTAAAGATTTATTAATTTAAAAATCGGAATATTCAACACGGACAAAATTTTGCAGTTCAGACAGAAAAATATTGTAAAATCAAATCAATAAAACTAAAATATACTGGATTCAATTGATTTTTCTTTTTGAAACAGCCAACTGTAACCTCGACTTAAGAATTTTTATATAATTAAATTAGCTATGGGACGTCATGAGTTTCAGAAGTTACACAAAATCGAAACTTTACGAACAAATTTTTGGTTAGTAAGAAATACGGAGAAATTAAATAAGTTTTAATGAAAGTTTTAAAAATTAAAAAATTTTAAAAATTAGTTCTGATTATTATTATTACACTTATTTTAATTCAAACTACAGGCCATTATAGTCTGTTTAATTGGAAGGATAAACTGTTAAATTAATTATAAATTTTACAACTCTGTCAAAACTAATCTTATTTCATTATAGTGCCATATCCTGAAATCCAAAATTCCTAATTAAGCTATATGTATAATATCTTTGTTTTGGCGAAATTTTTTCCCGTGAAGATTGAATAGTTTTGAGTCTGAAATTCTTAATATAATTTTACATTATCAGGACTTTATTATTGTACACTTTAAAATACAGGGTTTTCAGAACCTTAATATTTTTTTCATTTTCACGTTTTTACAATTGAACAATTGGGAATTTATGAGTTTAGGGTTATAAGAACTTTTCAAAAGCTTAAAAATTTGAAAACTTTCAAAATTTAAACGAATGAGAGAGAACATTTTTGAATAGGTTCCTTCAAATTTGAAAAGTTCAAAAAAATACTTACAATAGCAAACCTGAAGATTTTGAAACTAGCGTCATTTAAAATTAAAAACGGTTAGAATACAATATTCAAAATTACCACTTAGTTACTAAAACATATTCAAAATGGAACTATTTCACTAGATTTAATAACTCAAATTTAAATCCTGCAAAATTTAAAAACTTCGGAAAAGCATTAAAACTGTACGTTTTTGAGTTTGTAGCCTTCTTAAAAAATAAAAAACTTAACAAAATATATAAGTTAACGCGTTAACAATGAATCCATTTTAGAACAAGGCATTCAAAATTGATTTTAAAAAATTTGAAATTGTTTGAAATAGAATATTTCAAAATCAATGCCTTCTAACTAAAAAAAAAATCTACTCAGTCTTTATACTTCCCCAACGTTTATGCATACATTTTAAAATTAAAGGTAAAAATATTGAGACCTGTAATTTAATGATTGTGAATTAACTTTTGTGAAAGTTTTTACGGCTTTAACGAATACATTCTCATCGCGTGTCTCATTAGGGTGGTCAGAAAATTTGACTTTCGATTTTTCGTAATCAATCCCTCCCCAATTTATTCTTTTTCCGGAAAAAGAAATTCCCAATTTTTTCAATCGGTCAACATTAATCCGAGCCCCGGGGTTTTAAGCCAAATTTGAAGCAAAATTTCGATATATTTTTCAAAGTGTTTTTGAGAATATATTTTCATTTTATCGGTATGCAAAGTTACTCATCTCTGAAGTGCGCATGCGCGTCCAATGCGTCGATTATCAAAATATACGTTTTCCAACGTGCGCTTGCGCCATTGTTATTCTCGCACATTCTGTTGGATTGAAGCACTTTGCATATAACTAAGAGGCATGAAAGTCCTCACTTTCGAGGTGGGTGTTGCAAAAATAGCTATTTCGGGATAAATGATACAATTTTTCAACTTCTAAAATAGAGCGGAAAATCAATCAATATTAATCATATAGTAACTTTATTGGACGCAAAATGAAATTTTTTTAGCCGAAGAAACTTCACTTATTGCTGTTTTTTTTTCTTCAAAAAAATCACATTAATTTATGAAGAAACAACAAATATAGTTATTCTAAAAGGGAGCCAAACGATGTTTCTCATATTCGGTAAAGATACTCAGAAGGCATCCCTGAAACATAATTTCTAGGGTACAAAATTTAGCCTGCTTTTTCAAGTAAAACTTTGTACAGAGCAGGCGTACATATTTGGAAGCTATATTGAGTTTAATTTTATTTTTTGAGAAAATTGCGATGAAAATGAAAAAAATGTTTAATAATTTAGCAGCGCACTCGTGAAGATTTGTGGAAATTTAAAGCAAAATGGAAGAGAAATTATGATGCGTTGCAATTTTGTATCTGTGGCAGTTGAGATAAGAAGATAGGCGACCTACAGGCGCTACATGAAGGCGACAGGAAGTCGGATTCATGGTATCTGGTTTATCTTCTACATACATATTAAAGTGACAGTTGATGCACTTCTCCGCTGTATAAATATGTATATCGCACAACTAGTAGAAAAATATAAATATATGTGTTGTTTTGAATGTTTATTTTGTATTTTTTTCGATAAATTATAATATTAATTTTAGGTTCCAATATGATGATTTAAGTTTCTATTTTTACATTCTCATCCAGCTGAAAAGGCAGTTTTGTGTGAAAAATTACAATCAAGACCAAAAAGGAAGGTCGAGTTCGATAATCAGCCTTTTTTTAACAACGGCTCTATTTTATTATATACCGATTAAATACTAAAAATATTCTATTTTGCGGACAAACTATGGAAAATATGAAAAAAATGAGAAGACAAAAATATTGTTCATCCAGAAACAAGATAAAATTTTTTTATTGCTTATTTTTCGATAAGATGCGTAATATTCGTTTTAATCATGAAAAATAACACTAAAAAATAATTTAGGGAAAAATTACACAGGATATAATAAAATGTTTAAATGTTATAAATAAGAGAAGAATATTTCGATTATAAAATTAACAGAAACGTTAAAACTATTAATCTGTAAAGTATCACCCTTTCGGGTCAATTATGAACTACTGCCATCGATATACGGTAACTCTACCTTTAGTTTACTGAAAAAATATTTATATTTTCAAAATTTTGAATGTAACTGATTTGAATGAAAAGTTTATTTTCTAAAATAAAAAAACATCCTGTATGGATTTAAAGGCGAAAAAAATCCTGAGAAATGGGGAGCGATGTAATTGTTTCTCTATCTTTTATTTACTATCACTCGAAATCCCCTTGCTCTTCATTATTTGCTCTAAGTTCGACACTTGATGTAAATGTAAAGCAAAGGAAAAGCAACTGACACAGAAGAACAGCACTTCATTCCACTTCACTCAACCTCATTTCATTCAAGCAGTCTCGCATCGTCCGCCCACGCATGACGATTACATTATAATTTACAAACCAGGCGGAAGAAATTTAACTGAATTTTAGCCACGAAATTGTGTGGGAGTTATTTTAAGCGATGTCAACCGAAGAGGCTGCCTACCTCACGGAAACTAAAGTAGGGCTGAAAAAATCTAAATTACATTATGGGTATCGACTCCTACTGAACTCGTGGCCTTAATTGCATTCAACAGACTTTAAATTAACCGGCATTTCACGCCGTCGGTAAAACAGATTTGATGCACCGTAAGAGGGCAGCACTTACTGGGATTGGCAAGATTACTTAAAGTTGTAGAAATCTTCTTTATCTTCGTTGATTTTTTTAATTTGAAATCAGAAGTTTGTGTTAGAAAATTAATATTACTGTTTTTTCCAGTTAAATATATTTAAAAAAATAATTCAATTTTTAGTTAGACAAAAAATAAAATTAGTTAAATAAACTATTTTTATATGTTTTAAATCGCTTTCATATTCAAGAATACTCGCAAGAATATTTTCTTTTTTAAAAATTCCATCATTAATAATGAAATCGTGATATTTATCAGTATATATTTATATATTTAGTATATTTAAGTATATTTTATTATATATTTTATACATTTATATATTTAAATATATATTAAAATATATTTTATTTATAATAAGTATATTTTAGTATATATTTCTTTCCAAGATTTTATCATTTTTCCTTACTATAATTAATATTTTGAAAGTAAATTTGAAGATATACTCGAAAATGTTCTCATACTCAAATTAAAAATAGTTTGAGTGCCTAGAATATTTTACATTACAAAAGAAAAATTTTGTATAGGTTTATGGAAAGAATATTTTAGATTTAAAGTTTTATTTAAATCCTAAAGAGTTTAGTAAACATTGTAAATTTTGTATGAAAATTGCCCGCGTAATGAAACTATGTAATGTATTTTAAAATATCGTATATTTAAAGAGAAAAGGGGGAAAAGGAGAAGCTTTTCGAGAATAACAGCAAAAAGTGAAATTTGAAAAAGGGGAAACGCACGGCGAAAAATAATTGCGGCTATTGAAAATATAATAATATGTGGCAGTGTACTAGTTAAATTTATTCCTTATATTTAAAGATTAAAGTAGTGTAACAGTATCACAGTAGATGCAAGGTACACGCAAGAGAAAAAAAGAACAATTGAAATTACCGTTAAGGAAAACTGGCACTCAATTTTATACACGTGAGTCACACAGTGATATGAACTATTGACCTTTAGAATTGAGAGAATCGATCAGATTAAGAGACACCGAAAACCTTTGACACTATCTGTAGGGGAGAGTGCCCTTGGTTGGGACGTTTTTTGTTTTTTGCTCATAAGAATAATAAATATATGAATATAATTAATTTTGTATGCTTATACATAAGAGTGATGCTTAACTATAACTTAGAAACAGATAACATGAAATATGAAAACAAATTGTTGATTTGAGAATGATTTGTTTAAATGGATGAAAACGTCCCAACCAAGGGCACTCGGTCTTTGGTTGGGACACGTCAGTCCTTGGTTGGGACACTTCAAAAAAATGTGTATTTATGAATGAGTGATTAAACTAAAGTGATACAATATTTAGAAAGAAGTAATAAATATAGGAAATGTATAAGGGAAACAAGATATGTCATGTAAAAGATTTTTCTGTAAATGCAGCAATATATTACAGCTGTGTAAAATTGGTCAGTTTCATAAAGTTTATATTGAACAAATAAAACAGTTCTTGATATAACTGACATTATTCACTCTGAAATATAGAGAATGATATTAACTAGAAGTAATATATATGTATACATATATATTTATTTATTAATTTTACAAAAATTTGAACAATAAAATATATGAAACTTTGAAATTGGACTTTTTGTCCATCTAGAACATGTTAACAAATCTTCAAAATGTCGGATAATCGAAAACAATTATTTTTAATTGGAAATCACATAATTTCATGAACAATTATTACTCGATTCACTTATTTAAAGATATAGCATTCGTAATAGCATGTTTTATAGGTTATACATTGAAAGAAAAACGACTTCTGCCAAGTTAACTTAATATTCTTATGTGAAATTTTTATAATCATTATTTTATAAAGTTGAACAGCTTGCCTCAATGTTGTTCTCAATAAACAATCGCTATTTACAACATCGACGCTATTCACCAGCATTTTTCTTCTACTGTTATCGAAAGCGAAAACAAAATCAAATGTAATGAGCATGCGCGAAGTGTCCCAACCAAGGAACATGCAGGTGTCCCAACCAAGGAATATTCCGTGCGCATAGAAAATAATTTTTTACACATATGTTATGTTATAACATATTGTTATTATATTGCTCATAAGCTGGGTACCTAACACATAGTTAGTGTTAGTATTTTTGAAAAATATGAATGGTTATATAAAACTAATTAAATTCTCTACAAGCAGATATTTTTTATTTTGCAAAAATATTTTGATAAGATAATAAAAATTCACTGTAAAAATACCCTAACATTTTACTTTTGATAGCTGTGAGAGATTTTCGTTCATATCTAGGGGTAAGCTAAACAAAAATAATTTTCACTTTAGCCATTCATGCCTTATAATAAATGAAAACTGAAACAATTTTTTCAGATTTTTAATGCTTAATCTATAACATTTATCCCCGCTGTCCCAACCAAGGACCGTCCCAACCAAGGGCACTCTCCCCTACTATTATATCTGTACAATTTGGTACTAAGTGCAAAAAAAAAATTATTTTATTTATAATCTAAGAAATTATATGATTTCTAACGAAATATTCAATATTTTTAGATTGAATACGTTTTTAGTGAGAGTAATTTTCAAGAAATCAGTCCTTTCGTCTTAATTTCCGTTCCGAAAAGTTCAATTCTTAGTCAACTCTGGCAATCCATTCCTCGATCCATTCCAATTGAAAAGCTATTCCAATTTTGAACAATGCATGTAGAACTAAAGAAACATTTCATGATAAAGAAAGTAAGAAAATTTCTACTTTGGAAGCAATTTCAATTGAAAAACAAACATATTTTTTAGAAATTCTAATTAAATTGTTCAATAACTTGTTAATTTTTCTATAGTTTTACAATCATGAATAAAAGTAACTTATATTAATATTTTTATAAAGAAATAGGGGTTTCTATTCTTATATAAATATGTCACTTGTATTTCCTAGACGTAAAATCAATAGAATCGTTTACATCCCAAAGTTCCGTATTTACTTAATTTTTATTAAAACATTCTGAGTAAAATTTCGAATTTATTACTTTAATATCATTCGTTTTAATTCTGATCGTCAGCAATTGAAACGTTTATTTTTGAAAGAAAAATTATTAATTTTTTTTATAAATGAGAATATTTAAAAATTTGTGTTCTTCGAAATTTAAATGCATTCAAATTTTTATGATTTTAAATTCGTTAAACTTTGAAGTTTTTTAATCGTTCAGCTTCAGAATCTTTTTATTTTTTCTGTGCATTCTAAATAATGTAAACACTTTTGCATAATTTAAATGTAAAATCGTAAAATAAAGATATATAAAGCTTTAAAGCATGTAGTAAAATAACTTTTATGGTATTTTTACATAAACAGACTTATTTAGAAACACTTTGTTTCTTTTGCATAAGTAACTGTGAGTAGTGATTATGTATTATGTAAGTAGATTAAGATGCGGATGCACTCGCTCTCACTCGCTCGCTCACTCCTTTGACAACAAAATTTTGCTTATTAATATAGAAGTATGGATATATATATATATATATATATAATTTAAAAAAAAGTTAAACAACCACCGCAGGGTACCACTAAGAGCAACTGCCATCTAAAAAGAAAATGTCAATAGCCCCCAGTAGAACCGCGGTAAAATACACCTATGGCCACGTCTCACATCCGTGAGATGGGTGGTCACAGGGCACGTCGAAATCACAACGACAGGCCGGCGAAACCCTCGTGTGTCTTGAGGACACGAAGCGACCCAAGGATGACAGCTTTCTGCATCCATCTCGCAAGTGCCTTGGCATATTTTTGGCACACGGGTATGGCTTTAAGGTTACGAACCAGTGATAATTTAGCACCTCCGAGAGCACCTATCACAAGGACAATTACTCGTACCGAATATTTTGGGTACAGTCGTTGCAGCTCTCTTTTAAGGTCTTGATACCTCTCCTCTTTTTCTTTCTCCTTTGCAGTGATGTTGTATTCGGACGGAGCCGAGAATTCGATCACGAATATCGTTCGTTTCTCGAAGTCTTGGAGAACAATGTCAGGCCTCGAGTGCGCAACGGAGACTGCTGCCCGAAAATCGTAGTTCCAGAAAATCTGGCACTTCTCGTTTCGGACAATTGACTCTATATCCCTTGGAGCGTTCGGCAGGGCGGGGTCGCGACCAACACCGTAAGAGCGACAAAGGTGGTAATAAAGTACTCTTAGGGCCGCATTATGTCTATAGATATACGTTGCTCCTGCGTGGGTCGGACACCCCGATAGTATGTGTTCTAGGTACTCAGCGTGTGTATGGCACGCTCTGCACCTATCACTGGGAACTTCTTGACATAAAATGCGGGCGCGGTATGCTAAGGTGGAGATTACACCGTCCTGGCATGCGAAAATGAAGCCCTCTGTACCTGAATTGATATATATAATTATATATATAATATATAATATATATAACATAATATATATATATATATTATATAATATATATATATATATATAATATATATAAATATATAATATATAATAAGTTTGTAGATGGTCTTGTAAGAAACGGAAGGCATGTAAACCCTTAGGGCTCAGGAGACAAATTATGAACAGAGAATATTTTTTTTAATTTCTATGGCTTAATCTCGGGCTAATGGTCTTGACTCTTGAGGGATGTGCTTAATTGCTAATATAATAGAAATTATATAATTTTTTTAACATTTAGAGCAGTAGTATTTTGAAATTGATTTACATGGCATTAGGAATCGAAACGTAAAAAATTAAAATAAAATTATTTCTTTGGAAAATAATCAGGTAAGGTCGAGGGGTTCACAACCCGACCGATAGAGTGTACACTGACTTCAAGTGATTTCAGTGACTTCATGTGAATTCAAGTGACTTCACGCTGTGATTTAAACTTTAAAGTCAAGGGCATCTAAATGTTGATGACTTATCACCTGGGAAGAATTTAAATTTCGAAAAATGTATTGTATAAAGATGAAGATTTACAAATTTGAAGCATGATAGTGATGATGGTAAATTATCTGATTCGAAAATGTATTAATTTTATTTGACATTTGTTTCTAATTTTGTTAGAAAGTATGCTCGCTTGATCGAATGCAACTTAGAATAGAAAACAATAAATGATACGGATTTTTTTAAATATTTATGTTGAGAGAAATATACACGTCTCGCACATTCTTCAAATTCAAAAAAAAAAAAACTCAAAACAAATCAAGTGTCTCGTCGTCCCGAAATTAAAACCTGGCATCATAAGAAATACTGTGAAATTGCTGCATGTGACTTCAAATGATTTCGAGTTACTTTATGTAAAGTTTAGTAACCTTAAATCACTATTAGATTGAAGTAATATTAGTTTCCTTATTTGAGTTCACGTGACTTTGGGAGACTTCAGAAATTTTTGTGTGACTTCAGGTGAGTTCCAGTGGTTTTGATTACATTCATATGACTTTGGTCAATTCAACGGATCATTAAAGCATATCCAGGATAAAAATAATAAATATTTTAATTATAATTAACCTCACTTAAGTGATTTCAACTGACTTCAGCTTTCCATACAAAAATAGAATCTAAGCCATCTAATATTCTGTATTAAAAAGCAATACGAAGAGCCATTAAAATATTTAATCAATTTCATGGCAAGCATAACGGCATTGTATCGATTTTCAATTAGAAGCAAGTAATTAACCTTTCCTCATCATTGACAATATTTACATTATTTCCAGCAGCAGTAGTGGAATCGTGTCAAGATATTTTAGGCTCTATTTTAAAGGCTTGAACCTATTTTCCGGATATTAATAAATTTAATGAAGTCACCGTGCCAAGTGGAAAATTTACACATTACAGCTACGTATTATTAAAACACCTACGCATGTAGTGTGTACGACACAGTACAATCGAGGTATCAAAGTGAAAAACAATGCTGTCCAGAGGAGACTGGAGACGCGATGGGCGAGACAGTTAATCGATAGTCTCTCAAGTTATGCCCACCTTGTTTTCACTCTGCTACATACGTCCCTGTATTTCAAATTTCTATTAGTAATTTGAGATAAGAAGATTGCAATTTAAGAGGAAAGATTTCCATCAGAAGTTTCGAGTTTCTCGGAAACTATAAACTTCAAGATTTGGCTTTGAATGAATATTCGGGTAAGGTAACCGACCATGGTCATAAAGTCTTTGAAATAAGTGTGGGATGATGGGTGTTTTTTATTTTTGAACATTTGAAATATTGTACTTCCATCCCACAATTTTTGTGGGATTATATTACATAAAAATGACGAAGGCAGTTTTTAGCTCAATTGCATAATATTTAAAAGTTAATTTCTTCAAAATTTCCCATAAATTTAAAAACAAGATAAAGTTAGGAAATTCTGTTGAACAAAATATTCATTTTGTAAAACTTGAACTCTTGCTTCTGATTTTCTTAAATGAAAATTAAGATTTAAATCGCCGTCTAAAACTGGGGAAACATGCGCCTCGAACCAACAAAAAAACTATCCCTTCATTTTCTCGGAATTTAATTACATTTTCCCAATCAAAAGTTTGACATCAATTCCATAGATATCGACTCAATAGACAGAAATTTAGTTTTTGATTTTTTCCTAAAGTGAAAATTGGATTTTAAATAAGCGTCTCAAGTTGAGAAAACTTTCGTTTCAAGCGAAAAAAATCTCCCTCAATTTTCTTGGAACCTAATAGTATTTTTCGATCAAACTTTTCACGCCTCAATTCAGCACTGATGTATCGTGAGGGCACGTCTTTTTTCTTCATTAAAAATTTGTGTATTCAGAACGTTTTTTGTCTCTTCATAAATATTGTCCAAATGGCCCTTGTGACATTTAGAACGCTACCCTTTATTTGTCATGGAAATTGTTCCAATTATGTCAGATAGAACGAAATAAATAGCGTAATAGATAATCGATCACTACCAAACTTGTTATTTGCTAAAGTAATAAGATGCGCTTTCAGCCATTCTCGAGAAAAATGGTTCTGAAAAAATCCACGCATGTTATTGTATAGACAGCGATGCGAGAGTCTTTCAACTTCTGATTAGATCAGGTTTTAGCGCTCCGAGTTTGTAACTGGAAATTCCGGGCTCGAATCCTGCAGACGGCATTTTTTACCAATTTTTTTTTCATTCAAATTCTGTTATTGTAATGACTATTAAATTTATTTGTATCAAGCCAAAATCCTTAATCACTCCTGAAGCCAAGGATGAGTCAGTATCGTCACATCCTAAAAAACTTGAAGTTCCTTATGCATTTTTTTTAAACCCTATTTTATTAGGGGAAATGTGCTCTAAGTCAGAAAACCCTAAACCCGTAAAGCTGTTCATTTTTTAATTAACCTGAAAAGCTTGACGTGCGTGAATAAAGTCTAACCCTCCTGGAAGTTAATACTGTAAGAAAAAAGTTTTTGATCAAGCAGTTAAGACAGGGTGCACAGCGTAAAAGAAGCTCAAAAAAGGGGAAATCGGGTGTTTTCTCATAAAAAAAGGAAAAATAGTGGAAAAATTAAACATTTACTTTTATATGTCGAAAAGAACAATCTTTTTATAAGCAATGTTATATTTTTAAATAATTTTCAATGATTTTTCAATGATTTCTGCCATTAATGAATTTATTTTTGAAAATTTGATATACTCAGGTCCGTTGGTAATAAATTCAAAGTGACATAAAAAAGTCCGAGAATAAAATAAAATTAGTTAAATACACTCGAACTCCAAAGATACGAGCTCCAGAGATACGAGCAATCCACAGATACGAGCATCTCAACTCCAAAGAAGCGAGCGGAATTTGTTCCCCTTTGCCCCCACCATTTCCGAGAGTGAGGCGCGCGCGAGAGCCCGCTGATTTGAATTCGACGTTTGTTCACCGGAAATTGCATACGCGCGCATGCGCGTAGTGGGCCTATGGGCGTTACCACGCATTACCCCCAAAATCTAAACGTTGCAGGAGTGGGAGCCCCTTTGACGCTCGTATCTTTGGAGTTCCCGATTCCCGAACTTCTCGTATCTTTGGAGTTCGAGTGTACACGATTTTGATATGTTTAACATCGTTCTCATAAATATTTATTTCCAGGATTTGTCATTTCTTTCTTACTCTGATTAATACTTTTAATGTAAATTTAAAACTAAACTCTCCAGTAGAGCGAAGTAAAAATGTTAAAATTAATCGAATCGTTTGAGCTGAGGGATAACAATTTGTGGTCCGACATCCAAAACAAGTATACAATTTTTTTTTGAAATTGGTTAATATCTTCTGTTCTGTTTTTTAAATTTACAATTAAAAATTTTTTGAATTAAAACAAATTTGCCTCCTTTACAATTTTTTGAAAATGTACAAAAACATGTTTTTTGGATTGATTCAAACCTGAAATTTCTTCACCTTGAACCAAAGAAATATGTTATCATTTTTTATTCGTGCGGGAAACATTTTTTTCGTGGTGTATATAACGTTCCAAAATCGCAACAAAAAAAATGAAATCCCAAAAATCCTAAATCACGACAAAATTTTTCTCCGAGAGAGCCAAGTGGTAAAATGTTCCTTTGGTTCAAGCTGAATAAATTTCAGGTTTGATATATTCAACTTTTTTTCAATGTGTGCATATGACTCAATAAAAAAAAAACATGGTTTCTCCACATTTTCAAAAAAATTGTTACTGCGCAAAAAATTCATTCTTTCGTAATTTTGTATTATTGTTCACTAGTAAAAGCAATAAATATAAAAAACTTGTCATAATTTTTGAACCAATAGGAAATATTTTGAATTTCAAATCGTTAAATTTTACTGATTAAAATCTGTTTTTTCATTTTTGTCGTATATATATATATATTATAGGGGTGTTATCGTACATTACTTTTGTGACCTGTCACAGGGATGCCTTTACGCCTCCACGAGGCGTTGGAAAAGAGGTAGGGGTGTTACCTTAAATTTTTGTTGTGGTCTGTCACAGGAGTGCCCTTCCGCCCCCACGAGGCGTTGGGAAAGGGGTAGAGGTGTTATCGTACATTATTTTTGTTACTTGTCACAGGGTGCCTTCCCACCCCCACGAGACGTTGGAAAAGGAGTAGGGGTGTTCTCGTACATTATTTTTGTGATTTGTCACAGGGGTGCCTTCCCGCCCCCACGAGGCGTTGGAAAAGGGGTA
>CAKNXH010060079.1:189436-214801 GCA_932178445.1 Andricus quercusramuli | reverse complement strand
GAAAACGGACTAGTCGTCCCGAATTTCGGGACGACGAGACACTTCGTATACTATTTTTATATATTTTATTTTTATCTCAAATGAAAATGATAACCAAAACTCAACTGAATGATGAAAAATGAGAATTTTTTATAAAAAGCTTTTCTGGAAGTAAAAGTGTTCAAGGTTGAAACCCCCAATTTAGACATATGAAAAATGGTTAAAAATGGATATTTTTTTCATAAAAAGAATTAATAGTCAATTGAAATAATTAAAAAGATTGGATAAAAATACCTGCAGCAGGAAACGAGCCCGGTCTTTCCAGTTACAAACTCGGACCGCTACCGCCTCATCTAACCGGAAGTTGAAAGACCTCGCAACGCGGTCTACGTAACATGCGTCATTGCGTCGGTTTTTTAAAGCATTTTTGCTCAAGAATGGATGAAAACGCATCTTATTACTTCAGCATATTACAAGTTCGGTAATGCCCTATCACTGGGGAGAATATAAATCCAAACAAAATTCCCAAGGTTCCCCTGGTTAGTTTTTTTTGTTGTTGTGAAAATCAAATTGTCGAGATAATTTTGAATAATTTTTGCACTCACCACTATCATCTCGGAAGGCTCGAGAACGAAGCATTCGTTCGGTCTTCTTGCACTGCCACCCGTCCGTTTTCCAAAACTGTAAATACAAAAAAAATTAGAAAACATATAATTTTAACATAAGGAGTAAAAAATTAATTCGGAGGGAAAAAGGGATTTTAAAAAAAACTTTTGAGACTTACACGATTTTAATAAATTTTCTTCTGCAAATCACATTAAATTATTTTTTTTAAATTTTTGATTCCTAAACTTGACTTGATAACAAAAACTCAGAAGTTCAGAATATGAATAAATCGAAGCATACAAGAATACATTTTGAACGTGTCTGTTCAGACAGAATAAAACCTGCTTCACATTTTTATAGCATTCATAAGTGTCTTAAAGTTGATAAAGTAAAGAATTGAAGTAATCAGTATTAAGGATGCTCTTGGGAGAAATGCACACTCCATGACTCTACAATATTAATTAACTTTTCAGTTGGCGTCGAAGTTTTGCAAACGAGCTCAGGGGAACTCCCGGGTTTGAAAATATGGAAGGGGTGACTCCTGCCAAGGATGTAAATGCCGTTTAGAGTTTGAGTTCTCGCTTCCAGGACTAAATCCTGTTAATGGCGCGCCCACGAGAACTGAAAGCTTAATTCGCCTTTCGCATGTGCAAAATTTCCTCACAAACGTGAAGAAAGGTCCCTCATTTCTCAAAGAATGTCAGCTACATTCAAAACACCTTAAGAAAGGCAAGCAGGCTCGACGTAAATTTGAAAATGGATTTTTCATGACAAGGAAAATAATAGACATGTGGCTTTAAATAATTGCTTTAAATATAGATTTTGTATACATCGTGTTAAAAAAGTATAAAATGAAATGGGCGCAGATATTCGTACCAGCGCAAATGTGGCTCATCGTACCACTATTGACAGGGCTCATTGGCTGCCCCGGCTTTTGCATTGATGCGCGCTTACAGTGAGCAACTTTTTCAACTGTGCATGTAGCGAAAAGCACAGGTCGATTTAAAATCAATAAATACTATCAATAATAATACAGATAAATAAACCCGACATTCTTAGAACTGCTTGCCCACGCAATTTTTCAGCTCAAGGGTCGAGGGACGGTTTCGACTCTCTCCTCAGAAGGGCTGCAGTGCGCGAGTACTCAATCGAGTATATTGCACAATATTATGCATTCCAATTGGAAACGGTTCAGACGGCCCCCATTAGCGCATTTGAAAAAGTCGCGGTCTGTTAGCATCACTGCATACATGTCAGTGATTTCAAGTGTCTTCCAAGTCTTTTTGTTGACGTACGACAATTTGCCAACTAAATGTCAATATAACAGAATCAAAAAACGACTCAAATATTTCGCGGAATAGTGAGTTTTGCAGCATGACGTCGCGGACGCGGTCAACTTTTTGGAGAAAGTATTCTAAACGTAACAGTGAGTTATAAAGGTCTGAATATTAATAGTTTTCAAGTGTAGAATGCTACGATAGGTGGAAATGTCAGCCGTCAGGAAGGCTACCACACGAGACTGCAACTGCATACGAGTTTTTGGAGAAAATATTCTAAACGTAAAGGTAAGTGATAAAGGTCAGAATAGTAATATTTTTCTATAAATGTTTCGCGAAATACAATCAAATATCCGAAATTTGAGTTAAGACTACCCGGTTCTGATCAAAATGATTTGACTTACTTTTACGTTTAGCATATTTCATCGAAAAAGTTGTACGGATTCTCATGATTTCATGCTAAAAATGCTTAATTCAAGACTTCCCGCTCTTCGGGCCTCTTTTTTTAATTGGTCAGCCACTGATGGCCGTATAGCCATAGCCCGTACAGAAACCGTGGTGGGAGGTGACGGAATTGCGCAACTTTAAATAAGCGTGTATAAGGGGGTTAAAATAGGTGAACTTTCGAATAGGTGAACTTTCGAATAGGCGATGTTCAAAATTGGTGGAAGCTTACTGTACTTTGAAATCCCCTGAAATCCTTTGTTACATTTCAAAATATTTTGTAATATTTTAAATCCTATTTAAATCTCGTGAAATCTTTTGAAATCTTTAAAGATATTTTCAATTCCTTCAAATTATTTTACAAGGCCGTGTGTAGAGCCTAATCCTAGGGAAACTGGAATGGGCGGCTATAAGCTTCACCGAAATTCGGTAGACCAAATATTTCCGGCCCTAATCATTTTAGTATTCAAATTCGCTGAAATTCTTTCAAAATCCTCTAAAATCTGCTGAAATCCATTAAAATCCCATGAAATATGTAAGCTCCTCTGAAATTCGTTGATATCCTATGCACCTTTGCAATTTAATTACTTATAGAATCTTTTGAATGCCTTGGAATCTTTAAACTCACTTGAAATATTTAAAAACATTTTTGATTTTCTTTGATACCGTCAAATTTTTAAAATCTTAGAAATTTCCAAGAAATCTGTTAAGATGCTATAATGGGAAATCCATTAAAATTCCATATCATATTTGAAGTCCTTTGCAATCCATTAAAATTCTGTAATATACTTTTAAGACTTTTGAAATGCTTTGAAATGCTATGAAATCCTTTGAAACCCTTGAAATCTTTTGGAATTACTACTAATAAAAATACGTCTAATTAAAAAAAAAAAAACACGGAGATAAAACAGGGCACAAAATATTAAAAGAGGAAACCAAAATCTTCAAAATATTCTTTCGTTTAATGGAATCACCAGATACTCCAATTCTTGGTTCCCAACTCAAGACGAAACTCATGGGATGAGTCATCAACCATTTCCTGGATGATAACCAGACCAATATGGATTAACCTAACCAATATTTGTACTGCCACCCACGCAGCCAGGGATTCAACAAGTTCAATGAAATTTGGGAATTAATAAGTTAATGGAAATTATTGATTTTCCTAGTCCAACTATATTTTCTTCGCAAACTCGTAAAGAAGTATCTAAGTAAAACAAGATCTCATGATTTATTTATTATTCAATATCCAAATTATTTACCAATTTCTTTAATCAGGTTTCGAAGAAATAACTTTAACGATACCATTATTGATAAGAGACTAGCCGAGGTCAATAAAAATTTTTTTCTCATTAATTAATTCACTCGATGTAGATCAAGTTTTATTGGTGGGAAAAGCTGAGATCAATAACTTGGTTTCCTGTTATGGAAATGGTGACATTCTTTATAGATAATAAAAAAATATCCTTAAAAAAGTCAAGGCCTCGATAGCAGAAGTATAAAATAAAGGAAATTAGGACACCACACTAAGAAAATGGATTATACCGTGTATGACCTTAGATTTTGAAATTTGGAACAGCAATCATATGGATATTAAGCCGTAAAATCTAGATATTAAGTTTTATAATCCAGGATTCAAAACATTAACCTCCAAATTTTGTACGACTTGATATCTTAAGATTGCTGTCCCAAATTTTTTAATCCAAGATCATAAACGGTACACGGAAAAAAATATGTCTATCGATACCAGCAGATTACTTCACTCATTGACAAAACATAACTAAAATGAAGAATTGTATTTTTATTTGAGACCGCTTCACATTTCATGACATGGATATTCATATATTTTATATGAACATAAAATCTTTTATAAACGGAATACAAAAATTTCAATTTTATTGTCCTTGACAGTTATTCAAAGTACCTTTTATAGAAATTACCTGACTTTTGCAACATTTTATTCAAAATTTCTCACCGAAAAAAACAGAGGGTACGAAACGTTGCAGGTACATTACTTTCCGTGGTAAATCGCAGATATTTCCGGCAGACTCAGCTAGAGGCTAGAGGCATCACGTTACAGGCTTGTAATCACGGAAAGTTTACCTCATTTTTGTGTAATCAGCTGATAATTACCCTGCTTGAACGATTATCTAAAACGTTTCGTACCCCCAGTTTTGTCTGTGCTGTTTGGCCAGTTTTACATTTGGAATTTCCCAACGATTTCCAGGGACCTCAAGATTTTTGATAACCTTCCCTTTTTAGAAAGGCAAATCTTTAAAATGTAAATCAAACCACCGAATCTGGAAGTACTATAGTTTCAAGATTCTAAGAATTTATCTTCCCTGGAATCTCCATTCATTTTTGGGTAGATGATTACTCATTCTTGAGAGAAAGTCGATTTTGAATGAAGGGACGCCACTCGCAGGAGAAAATAGTGAAGAAGAAAGAGGCTGTTGACCTTAGAGGTACTGTGATTCCTACCATCTCTTTCTGAGACTTGTCTATCTATACACGGTGTAGAGTGTAGACAGTAGAAAGTGTAGAACTATAGACTGTAGAGTGTAAATGTGGGATTTCATTATGCGTTACAAGTTGTGTTACGCATTCATAAGCGTGTAAGTCCAAGGTGCGTTCAGACTTTTAGCCCTTGACTTTGCAGCAAATTCAATTCAACGTGGCTCAGACGAGACATTTTCTAATCCCGTTTAGGGTAATAAATGTCACTTGAGGAGAGACTTAGGAACTTGGGGTGCCTCGTGATATTTCCAAGAAGATCTAGATTATCGACTCTGACAAGGCGTCTCGTGCCCTGTATAATCAGATTGAAATTATGGGTTAACGAGGGATGGTGAATCTCTGGTGAACCGAATTTAAAGAATCTACCGCTGCGCGGGCACATTATCATCGCGCGCGGCTCGCGTGGCTCGCAAGTTTGAGCACGCCTAGGGCGCGCGTCTGACGGATCTTGCGCTTCGCGCTTGGACATATTTATTGTTTGCACTTGAAATGCTCCAATGAAACTAAATCAAAAACATCTCATTTAGATCCCAGTATTTGAATGTATCAAAATAATCTGATTTTCTACGTAATTAAATGTGTATAGTTAAAGCTTGAATTGCTCGAAGCTCTGTAGACTTTGAGGTACACATTATCATCGTGACAGTCGCGCTACGCGCTCAATTTCTAATACTTTCTCAATCATAAATTATGATTATTATTATTTTGCGATTAAGCCATTCCCCTTTCGGGGTAGGTTTGACTTGCTCAGCGAGTAAAAAGGAGTTATGTAAGGTAGGGGGTATAGATTTTTTAGATTGATCTAGAATTCTCGTCGTTCGTTCCACAACACTGCTCCCACCCAAGTTGCTGATCAGTCTCTCTAGCGATCACCCCAAGTAAAGAGCCTCACAATATTGTTATGTGTGATTCCCCACTTGGGCCCATTATTATCCAAGGTCTTTGTTTCAGGCGTATTTCACTCTATTGTCACTATGTTTATAAACTATTTGTCGCCACACTTTTCTTTGTCAGTGACACAGACTTTTTCAATTAGGTTTTCTAATGCATTATGTTCTATGCCGCAGTTCTGTTGCCCTATATCTTCACCTCCTAATAGTTCTTTAAAAGAGTCTTTTAAAGCAGCTACTATCTCGCCTGTATCATATAGCATTTCACCTTTGCTGTTTCTCATTCTGACAAACTCTGTACTTTTACTTTCCTTCATCTCTTTAGATAATTATAGTTTCATGGTTCTTTCAACGTCGTTTTGTATTTTCTACTCTTCTTCTGTTCTGATTTTATCTTTACTTTCCTTGACTAGTCGTTTAACTTTCCTCTTTTTGTGCCTGTAAGTATTTTCAAGTCTATTTCTCTCCTCATCGCTAAGACCTGTGATGTTCAACGTTCTCTTGTACGCTTCTTTCTTTTCATGTTGGGCTGCCTCAATTTCATCATGCCACCATGCATCACCAGATTTTCTTCCTACAACCGCCGTACCACACACTTCGGTCGCAGTTTTAACAATGATATCGCGTAACATACACTGTTAGAACAATCTGTATGAGATTTAATATACATGTGTGTGAAGCAAATATGCACTACAGCTACTGAAATGTAACATACATGGGTGTAGTGAATTTAATATACATGTGTATTAAATTTAATATACATGTCGGTATAGCAGTGTACATGAAAACTTAAAGTGCTTTAATTTCTTTAAATCTTGTCAAATATTCGGAATTAAATTAATAATCTAGAATTCGTCGACTGAATTGTTATTTATAATGAAAGTGCGACGTACGGGTGAAACTTTTTCCTAAATTCAGTCTAAATAGTAGAAATTTAATGCTAGTACAGTTGATTGTAGGTTAGGTCTGTTATTTTTTTGCTTAATTGATCTTTTCAACTTAAAATCCAGTCATATTTTTGATTAAATGGAAGAAAGTATCATGTTTTATTATCTGGAGTCGAAAATTCATGTTGAACTTATTTTGAATTTGTGTAAAATGGAATTATCTGATTTTTCTTGTAAGTGATTAACATGAATGTATATGAAATTTATTATACACGCTCTTAATGGCGATTTCATGATTGATATATTAATTTTAATACACATGGGTATATTAAATTTTATATTATTTTTAACAGTGTAGTCCAAGCGCCATCTATATCTTTATTGCTTCTAAGCACCTCCCAAGTTGCCTTATCTATAGATAAGGCAACTTGGATATATATGCGTATATGCATATTTGCGTTCGTTTATCTTATTCTGAAAATCTATTTGCACTTCCGGTTTCTGTAAATTTTCAATTTTGATTCACATTTTTTTTTGTTTTTTCTGTTCTCTTTCTTTTCAATCCTCGCCCTAAGTTTATTTTGGAGACTAGGAGGTTGATGCATTCAGAACCCCTCATGACTCTTGTATCTTTTACTAGTTCTCTTAATCTTTCATCCGCAATAACGAAGTCAATTATACTGCAGTTATTTCCTTTACACCAAGTGCACTTGTGGATCATTTTATGTCGAAACCAAGTATTTGTAATAAATAGGCCCTTTTATAAGCATAAACTAACTAATTTTTCCCTTTCAGAATTTTTTCTTGTTCGATCCCCAAACTAACCTATAGCACCCTTTCTGTATCTGTATTATTTAGTATACACAGGCATATTAAATTTCCTATATGTTAACTAAATTCATTACACTTTGTAATTTTAGTATACTCACGTATACTAAATTTCTTGTATGAAGTTATATGTATACTAGATTTATTAAGTGTACAGTAAGTTTCTTTTACGTACATGAATTTTATAGTTTCTGTATACTTAAATTCATATACGTGTTTACTATACTCAGTTGCGCAAGCGCGTTTCGATTTACGCGAGTCGGGCAACGTGGCCGGTGGCAGGCTCGTATACCGCTGCATTTGTTTAAGTTCTTTGTAATGCTAGAAGGTTCGGTTTCTTTCTGAGAGGATCTGCGAAGTCTTCTCTTTAAAAGGTTGGTTCAATTTATTAACGCGAATGTAGCTTAACCATATGATTATTTGAAAATTAAAACCTTGTCCTTTGATTTCATTTTTCATCTGATAATGTTTACAGATGATGAAGACGGAACCCAGGCGAAACAGAACGCGTATACTGAATTTAGTACATGCGTATACTAAATTTCGTATACATGTATTATACTGAATTAAGTATACGCGTATACTAAATTTCATTTACGTGCATACAAAATTCAGTACATGTATATACTAAATTCACTGTACGCTGGTATAATAAATTTAATTTCATGTTGTGCATTCTTGCTTCCATTAAATGTATACTAAATCTAGTACAGATTTGTCAAACAGTATACCCCATTTTCTATGTTTCTACTTTCGCAACGCTTTCTCTTGGTTTCAGGTACACATAAAATATCTACTTTCCTTACGTGCATAGTTTGTTGTACTTCTCTTACCTTAAGATCATTCACTCCTCCAGCATTCGTAACACCCAGTCTCCATTCATCGCCTGAAACTCGACCTTAACGTTTACCGTGTGTATGCATTTCGTCAATCAAAGTTTCAGTCCATTCCGAGGCTATTTTATTGTTTGTCTATTCATTGTTTAGATTGCAAACCCAACTACCACCTTTATGCGCGAAATTTATTTTGCGAGTTGAAATCATGTCCAAGTTAAGTAGTGATGCGTCGTATGGTGGAGAGTCTACTATGCTACGGATCCTATCAAAAAGTGATTTATAACAAATTTGCAGATGCGTCTTAGGTGTTAGAAATTTCCGTAGGAATTTTCAGAGACGCGTCACTAAAGCTTTATGCAGAAACCGTTTCTATATTTTCCTAAACTGTAACAGAACTTTCAGCAACGGTAACTGCATAAAGCTTCAGTCACATGTTTCGGAAAATTCTGTTACAGTTTAGGAATTTTCAGTTACTGTAACTAGTGTTACTAGTGTATAACTGAAAATTTCAAGGGTTTAAAAAATGTTTTCAGTTAATTAATTTTAATGTAAAATATGTATTCTATATTTGTCCTGAGAATATAAATAGTAAGAAAATATGAGTGAAGTTAATACAAATGGCTTCTTATGTATCTATGTTATAACAGTATACGTACACTCATTGTCTCAAATATATATGATCAGAGCCCATATTTTATGATAAGAAGTTTTTTTTCACATTTGATTCACTGAGTATATTATATAACATAGACATATACGTAGTTATTTACATATAAACTTCGCTCGTATACAGTCTTACTGCAATTCATAATTTGAAGACAAATATATACCGCAAATGTATATTAAAACTAATGAAACGAACAATATTGTCTCTATACATTACATGATTGGAAAAATTCATGCAAAAAATGTATACACAATGTTATTTTATTTTGTATGCATAATCATCGTATGTATGTAGAATATTTAATATTATGCATGGAACAATAATAAAAAATGTAAATTAAAACGCTCGCGTAGCAAACTTCATGCTCGTTGGTAATCGACGCTTTACCCCGCTTGTTGTACAATATACTATTGATTAGCAACATTACAAAGTTTTATGAAGATTTTTTTTTTTTTGGTTTAAGAGATATTTGGAAGTTTCAAAAAGATTCAAAATTTATTCAAAACTTAAAAAGATGTTTAAAAATTTTGAAAAATTTACATTTTTGAATATTTGGAAATGAAAATTTTGAAGCTCATTAAGGATTTCAAAAAGGTATCACGATAATAAAAAAATTTCTTAAAATTCATGGGCAAATTTAAACAGATTTTTTTAAAAATTAATTTTAAGAGAATATTTAAAATGAAATTTTTAGAAAATTTTGCAGAGAAAATGGAAGGCTGCCTGTCTGCAGAAAGTCTAAAAGAGTGAAAGAGACAGAGAATCGTCCGTCTCTTTGACTCTATCGGACTTTATGCAGGCAGGCTGCCTGTGCCTGCCGGCAAGCAGAGGTATAATGAAAACGACATTAGAATCAACAAATATTCAAAATAACGTAATCAAAACCAAAGAATCCAATATGAACCATTTTTAAATTGAGCACGCAAAATAATTCTATGTGTAATGTGTAATAATTCTACGTGTAATAATATCGGTTTAATCCATTATAGAATATCCACTTATCCAGGTTTCAATCCATTCACACAAAACTACCAGGTATCAAGTTGATGCGGCAAATGGATCAAAAGGATGCAACGTTTTGATACCTATATTCATGATCAACTTGATTCGAATTTCGAGATCAATCATCTGTCATGAAATTTCAACTACTTATCACATTATAAAACTATTTGAACCTCTTACTTAAATATTGAGCAATTGTTGATGATCGTTTAATATTAAATTGTTAATCGAATTTTGAAAAAAAAATCATTTACTTAGATCCGTTTATTCAAATTTATGATTACTAAGGTTGTGGAGGTTTGTTTACAAATGTCAGAAAATCTCGATCAAGGATCGATTATCGATTTGCAGAACTTGAATTTGGCAGAAAGGAATGTTTCTTGACAATCGTCAACTGTCATTCTGTTTTGTATACTGATGCTAATACGCCTTGAAGTTCTTCTCCTTAATTTTCATTGATCCTCTAAAGCGAATCATATTGAGTTGAAATTCTAGATCGAAATAACTGCAACAATTTGATACTCCAAGTTTTAGTGTGTTTGATAAAGGTTTTAATTGTGAATCACTTCATTGCCACCGATTACCACTAAATCACCATGCTAACTGCGCACTTCTTTCGGTTACGATAACTTATATTTCTGTTACCATTTAGGAATTTCACGAAACTATTCATAATTTTCAGATACCGTTTCTGAAGTTTAATAAAAGTTTAGAAAATTTACTATAAAAGTAACTGAATTTCGTTTTCAGCAACCTGATTTCGTACATTTCAGTTACTTTAGTATCTTAAATGTGTCGGAATTTTCCAAATATTTCTAACAGCGTGCACAATTTTTGTTCACTAATTTTTTTTCGATGCTTGTGTCGTTTTTTCAAAAATTTAATTTTTTTATTCTCAATGATATTTTTCACGATTAAAGCAAAAACTACGCGACCTATCCAAAATTTATTCATAACAAATGTGTATCTCTTTTTCGTGTAAACAACTTTTCTCCATTTATTTTCTTCAAACATTGTGTCGTTTATCCAAAAATTCAATTTTTCATCCATAATATTGTTTTTTACGAATAAAACAAAAACAACGCGTCTTATTGAGAAGTGATTAATAACAAATTTGTAGATCTTTTTTAGGAGCACAATTTTGGTCCATTCATCTTTTTTCGTATCTTGCATAGTTTGGCCACAAAATGGTATTTTTTATTTTTCATTACTTTTTGTGCGTTTTTTTCTTCTTCTTCAACGTTTTTCTTCTCCAAAAAAAGTGGGCCAAAGCTTGATTCAATCTGTTCATTTTTCAAGAGTTATCGTTTTTACAGACGGACGGACAGACAGACAGACAAAACCTGATTTTCGGCTTCTATTCAGGGGGTCCCAAAACGTGGAGATCCGTTGAAAAACTGTGATGTCAAATTTCAGACAATTCTAATACTTTCTCAATCATAAATGATGAGAATGTAAAAAGACAGGTTCTTTTTAATTAAGAAGAGATTAATTTTATTGACTGATAAATTTGGGATCACAGAGAATTATCAGATGTTGATAATGTGTGTGTTCTTTTTTATTAAAAAAGACGAAAAAAAGAAGAGGCTTATAAAATCGCGAATAAAATCAAATGAAGAGGACCCAAACTAACTACATTTGCATTTTTTCAGTTGGCATTCTCTTTTTATGCTTTTTGTGATCACGTCAAATCTTTTGAATTCAAATAAAATTCTTTCAAGCCCCTTAAAATCCATTACATTTTTTGAAATCCCTACACAGAAAATAAAAAGGGTAAAAAGTGATTCAGGTTAAATGCTGGGGTTAACCTCGGCATACGGAAAATTGAAGATCGCTAAGAGTAAAATTAAAATTTAGTGATCTTTCATTTTACCATTGCCGAGCTTCATTTTTTTGCATGCTGAGATTATCCTCAGCATTTTTATACCTAAATCACTTTTTAGTCTTTGTTTTTTTTTCTGTATTTAAAGCTCTTCATCTAAATCTTTTGAAGCCTGCGGAAATGATTTGAAATAGCTATAAATTTTGTGACTTCATGTGAATTCAAGCAGATTCAAGTGACTTCACGCCAGTGACTTCAGCGAATGTGTACACCTGCTTTTGAGTTATGTTAACCCCTCGGTTTCGATATATCTAAATTTTCTCTTTCACAGGAGATCGACAGACTGAACTCTTCGACTAATCACTTAACCTCCTTTTTATGGCCAACGGCCATACCACACTGAACAAACCAGTTCTCGTTAGATCACTGAAGTTAAGCAGTGTTGAGCGCGGTTAGTACTTGGATGGGTGACCATTCGGGAATAATACTACTGCGTGTTGTTGGCGTCGTGGGTGTAGTGAGCCAACACTTGTAGTTCTCTACTACAAGAAACTATCCACCTAGAAACACTACCCGAATCGGGTAGTGTCACGCCTACCCCGAAAGGGAAATGGCTTAATGGTATACATACATACATGCATACATACATACATACATACATACATCCCGAATATCTCACTCTCAATAAGCCTTCAGGTAATGCCTGATGTACTCAATTGTCAGAGAAGTGAAAAACTACAGAAAATTAAAACTTCTGAGCGCAGCCAGAAGTCAAAACCTTCCTTTCCTCAATAGTTAAACTCTGCAAACAAACGAATAAGCGACAATCACGAACAGTCACCCATCCGAGCGCTAACCACGCCCTCTGTGTTAAGCGTTCGATTTCTTGGTAAGTCGAGAATCATCACCCATTCTGGTGTAAATCAGAATTTCAATTAAGAGGTTAGCCCCTCGACCTTCGCTTATATTCTATTGCAATTCTATATAATAATACTGAATACTAATACTAATCACCATAGAAAGGAAACCACCTCATTAGTGTTGCCGTCGAGCGAGAAATCCCGAGAAACGAGACGGGACGAGACGAGTCATACCTGCTGTCTCGGTGTTACTCGTCTCGTTTTGTCTCGTCTCATTCTTACTCGTCTCGTGGCGTCCTTACTCGTTTCTCGCTCGGTTTTTTCCGAGAAATGCGACAGATGTGCGCTAGCAGAGCGGCCAGCTCGTGGGAGCGTTCTTTTGCTACTCTGACGCGCTAATGTTAATTAGCGTTCTTTAATGAATAGCTAAAGTCGAAATCTGATTACATATTATAATTTTTTGTCCATTACTGATTAATTTGATATCAAACACGACTATGTTGCGATTTTTCGAAGATTTAAATTCAGTATATTAGTATTTTGTTTTGTTCTTATTGTTAATTTATTTTGTCAATTATAACAACAGAATACATGAAAGAGAAATGTAAAAAGGCAGGTATATTTTCAAGTCCTTTGGAGTTTAAAGAATTTAACAGTAATTTCATTTTGTACATTTTAAAGTGGAATTTAAAAATTTTGTCACTATGTGAGATCTTGAAATTTCAGTGACAGCTTATGAAATCTTTTAAAACTGTAGCTAAATATTGGAAATATTTGTTGAATGTTAAGAAATATTTTTGAAACTTTATGAATTCCTTCAAATGTTTGTGAAATCTGTTCTACTGATTTGAAAAAATGAATATATTTGAAATATTTGCGCAATCTTTCAAATGATTTGAAATGTTTGTGAATTTCTTGAAATCTTTTAAAGTATGTAAAAATCGATGTGAGATCTTGAAATTTCAGTGAAATCTTATGAAATCTTTTAAAATTGTAGAAAAATATTCGAAATGTTTGTGAAATGTTGAGAAATATTTTTGAAACTTTATGAATTCCTTCAAATATTTGTGAAATATGTTCTATTGATTTGAAAAAATGAAAATATTTGAAATGTTTGTGCAATCTTTCAAACGATTAGAAATGTTTGTGAATTTCTTGAAATCTTTTAATGTATGTAAAAATCGATGTGAGATCTTGAAATTTCAGTGAAATCTTATGAAATATTTTTAAAACTTCATTAATTCTGTCAAATATTTGTTAATTTTACATGTAAATTCAGGAATTCAACTTTTTTTTTCAGAAATTTACAAGATCCACATTTGATTTCGTACAGAAAGAATTTGAGAGGGTGATGGTGGAATGGCTAGCATTAAAAATATTTACCATTTTCTTTTTTTGATGATGAGGCATCTTCATCTGAGTACATTTTGAACATAAAAAAGTTTTTCCATGCTAAAAAAAATATTCGTAATTTTTAGAGCTTTTATATATTCTTCATTATCAGAACTGCATACAAAAAAATTAACTTCATCCATATGAACTCAAATAAAAACCTGCCAATTTTAAAAATTGGGCATATTATGCAGATTAAGAAACAAAAGTAACATTCACGATTTTTCCAAAACTCTGCGATTAACAAATTTTTCAATTTTATTCCGACGACGCCCAACCGTAAAGATATATACGTTATGAGGGACCCGAAAGGAAAATTTTCAGTGCTAATGCGTTTCTGAATTATACAAATTTTTATATACATGAATATTCAAATATACATACCTGAATAAACAAATATAGATACATGAATGTCGTAGGGGTGAATTATAAAATCGACTGTGTGATGATCATGTGAGTTTCTAAGTATTATTACTGACAGATCTACTACTTTTTACACATTCGAATTTCATACAATTAAAAAAATATGTAGTAGTCAAAGCGATTTAAGGAGGTGCGGACTTTCGATTTTGTAAATGCCCCAACAAATATATTTTATTTACCAACCGTAGAAATTAGGTGCCACAAAATTTTTAAATTCTACTTTGAATTATAAAAAATTAAGTTCGTGTTAAATTCTTCGAACTCCAAATAACTTGAAAATATACCTATCTTTTTACCTTTCTGTTTCATATATTCTATTTTTATAATTATCAAAATAAATTAACAATAAGAACAAAACAAAATACTAATATAGTGAAGTTAAATCTTCGAGAAATCGCAACATAGTCGTGTTTGATATCAAATTAATCAGTAATGGACAAAAAATTATAATATGTAATCAGATTTCGACTATAGCTATTCATTAAAGAACGCTAATTAGCATTAGCGCTTCAGATTAGCGAAAGAACGCACCAGCGAGCTGTCCGCTCTGCTTGCGCACATCTGTCGCATTTCTCGGAAAAACCGAGCGAGAAACGAGTAAGGACGAGACGGGACGAGTAAGAATTTGACGAGACAAACCGAGTAACGCTCCCGGGAAACCGAGACGGAACCGAGTAATGAACGAGACGAAAGCGAGCCAGACTCGGTATTTCTCGTCTCGGGCGGCAACACTACACCTCATCAAATATGGCCGAATTAGACATTCAGCTAATTTGTTCCAACCCCCAACTATGGAAGAAAGCAATCAAATGCACCATACCGAATTTCTTGAAAGGTCGACTCTTCGACCCTGGAATCGCGTGTCTGCATTAATCCTAAGGATTGCAGGTCGCTCGGCATGATAAACGATTTTTGGGGTGAGTGGCCGTTGAACGAACGAATCCCACGAGTGTGTATGTTGTATGCAAACACGAGCTTTGAGCAAGCGGTATGTCGTCGTCGACTATATACGCACATTGTCACGCATTCCGCGCGTGGTTAGCACCCCTGTGACAATCCCATTGTTTACGATCGATTTGACTCGATTGAACAGACAGATGTTCTCTATCGCTCTGTGGCTTATAAATATAGGTATGCAAGTTGCACGGGGCCAAACCACACCTCAATTTGCCCATCAAAATGTCCTGCTTGTGTAGAACTGTAGACGCTCCCAGTCGATTTCATAAAAGCCCCTTTCCAATAGAAACGAATCGACCATTGCAATTCCACTAGAGACAACTACGCCCAACATGCCTTCTTCTGTCCGGTTTATGTCTCCGAATTCTTGAGCGATAGTTCAATTAGAAATTAATCATAATTTTGCGTGATAGCAATGATTTTGAGGGATTGTCAGCCTTGAGTGTGGTTGTTCGGGTGATAGTGATGATTTTTTGGGTTTGGAAATGGCTAGGGTGGAACCGGACCGCATTTAATTTAAAAATCTCATAACTTCAAAGATTTCTTCTATAAAGCTTTCCATGCTGAAAGCTTTCATCTTTAAAAACATTGACCTCAATAACTTCCATCAAATTTAAAATTCATAGACTCTCAGCTAGTAGATAAAATCCCACCCTTCTTTAAAAACTCAATTTCTCGTCTCTCCGTCATCTCGTAATAACCAATTTATCGAAAAACATACATCCATGGCATTCATCACCTCTTATAATAATTACATCCCGAACAGACTAGTATTTAATACATAATTTTTTCTTCTCTTTTTTTGCTAATTACTGTGTCTCCTAAGTGCCCTTTCTTAAGACTCGAACTAACAATCATGTTCTTTCATTCTCTTTTGCCTGTGGTCATTCTTCTTACAACTAAAAGCTCTCATAATTATAACTTCATTATTATTTCTCAATATAAGTACAACTATAGCTACAGCTACAACTAAAACTTGAACTTATGTCTATCCATCGATTTCAGTAAAGAAGGAAGTAAGTGCGGAGTAATGGACTAATGGTATCACGAAATATTTCATCATACTGAGTGAAATATCCTGCAAAATGGGTCGGATAATTTCACTAAGTGAATGCGAAAGCTCGCGTGGTTTCTAACAATCAGGTTAACTCTACTCTATAATGTGTACTCTAGCGCACCTTACCAGAAGACCATGTACTCCTAAGATGCCTGATCGATCTGTCTTTCTATAAGGAAACCTTTTTCAAATATTAGAACAAAATTATTCACTTACTCACTTCTACAAACAAGAAATAAATTGCTTATTCTGGGGCGGTGGCGATTTTGCACAAATGAATTCTACACAGCAAAACACTACACAGCTAATTCTACAACCTAATTCTACGATTAAATTCTACACGAAAATACTCTGTACAAGCTAATTTAATAATTTTGTATCATTTTATTTTTTAAAACTCTACACAAATAAATTCTGCCCAGAAAAACTCTACACAAATAAATTCTGCCCAGCAAAACTCTACACAAAACAATAATTTTTCCATTTTTTGCATTATAAAATCTTATAAATATTATTTAAAAAATCACAGTAGGATTTAATTGTGCAGCACGGTTCCCTTGAAATGACTTCAACCCAAAGGTGCGAAAACTAAGAATTTTTCTTTTTATTTTGTACCTGGAACGTCTTACAACTATTTTTCGATGAAAACCCAATATCTTCACCGAAGCGGTTATGAAAAAAATCCATGCTTAATTTCAAAATTTTGAAACCCCAATTTTTTCTCGAAAACGAAACGAGATATTAATTTCTGGATATTGAAATGTATTTTTAACTAAAATTGTTTAAAATCAAGAGATTTGGAATTGATAGTCATAATGATTTATCAATGTTAAGCCTCAGATGTTCAAAATTAAATAATTTTTAATTAAAAGCTGAAACATATTTATTTCGACAACTTAAAATTTAAAGCCTTCGAATTGCGTACACTAAGAAAAATAGTTGGTTGAATGAACAAAATTTTGGTTAGAATATGGTTGTTATATGGACAGAAAAATATTTTGTTGGCCGAAGATAATTTTTTGTTCAGCAAAATCTGGTTAATTATACCATATATTTTTGTTAATCCAATCAAATAATTTAGTTGATCCAAGTATTATATTATTTCAAGTAAGAATTTTTGCTGGCCTAAGAACATTTTTGGTTGATTTAACCAAAACTTGTAGTTCATTCAACCATAAACGAAGGACCCATCACAATTTACATTGTAAATGGCTTACCATGGAACTGTGTACGTGTCATCTTGGGTGATTTATTTAGTAGTTTATTTAACTACAAAATATCACAAGACGAGATAATTCCACGACAAGGCATTTGCAATCTAAATTTTGCAGAATCTTTTGTTTATTTGATTCACAAAATCGTTCTCCTGTTTTAGAAAAAACTTAATCACGCAATTTTAGGTAATTCAACAGATTCAAGTAATCTTGCGTATTTTTCACATAATCACTCAAGCCCAATCGATTCTGTTTCCGCATCACTTATTTTGATAAGAATCACCGAGATGCAAACGCAAGCGGATTATATTTTTATGTTTTTTTTTGCGACGCTACGAACTCTCGCACGTGGACTGTCATCTTGAATTTGAGTATACGCGATCGTACCAAGTCCATGAAACCGTGACTTTTAAGATGCTTTCAACAAAATATTGTTTGCTTAATTCTAGTAAAATGCTCTCTAGAATTATTCATAGATCCAGCCAAAAAATGTTATTGAATCTATAAAATATTTTCTACAATCAACAAAACAATTCAACCAAAAACTCTGATTGAAGCAAACGAATTTGGTCAATTGAACCAAAATTTTGTTCATTTAACCAAAATGATTTCTGAAAGCAAATCAATACTATCAACAAAATGATTTTGTTGAATGAAGAAAAATTGTTTTCTGGGTGTATATTATGCAATTCTAAGCACTACAAATTCAAAATGATTTAATTTCCATCAGCTGGAAATCTTTTAAGTTGAATGGTATGCAAAAAGGATTGAAGACTTCTTCTTTAATGAACCAATCAAAGGACATTATCGTGATTTAAAAAATTTGAATAGTTGCTTTTTGAATGACTGAATTTTTAATATTTCGTGTTCAAAGTCTTTCAATAACTTCAACTTTAAACAATTCATAATTTGGAAGTGTTTAAGGCTTGGGTGCTATGAAATGTTTTTTGAAAAGGGGGAAAAACGGGGCATTTTTTAAAAAAGGGGAAAAATGGAGGAATAGTGGAAAGACTACGAAATATAATTACCGACCTTTTATTTATTTTTAATGAATAAAAAGAAAAAGAATGAAATTATTCAATACTTCCGTCCAACATTTTACACTCTCATATTGAAAAATGTATCAACAAGTTTTTTCGAGCAAAACAAGCGTCTGATATTCTAAGAATGAATAGGCTTTCTTCTGCAATAGCTTAAACATTTGTGTCTTTTCAATTCTATAGAAGCGAATAGCAATGTGCATTTCGTCTATTTTCCCATCTAAAAGATTTTTAATCTAAATTTTTTAAATACATATGATTAGAAATGCCTCTCCTTGGGGCGATATCTGACAAACAATCCTATTGAGTTTCCTTGAGCATTGATAACATAATTTGTACGCTAATTGTCCGGTAATCCGAAAGCGTTCAAATTGATAATCAAGACAAATAAGTTTCTTCCGCCAATGAAAGCACCACTTAAAAATCATCTCCGGTACTACCGACTTTCTGCTTCCTGGAAAAGAAACTGTACTGGAAGCAGTCATGAATTACAGTAAATGGCAAGTATATCGCTCCCATAGAACCTAGACGACAAAAAAGTGGAAAAGCGACGACTTCCTCGCTTCGAGGTAAGTTAGTAACTTGGTACTTGATGTAAGACTATAAGTCAACAATACCATGGAAACTCACCATACGGAGAAACGTCTTCGTGGAAATGCTGGAGGCGGTGGAGGTTGGACCCGATGACCTCGGTCGACGCTCTCGCTTCTTAGGGCCTGTACCGCTTTTGGCACAGCCCTGATGGGTTCCTGGGGGATTCTAGTTCCACTCCCGGAAAGAAAAGTTCCGTTTCCGAGACAAACACCGTCCCCGTAAACACCACCACCGCCTCCATGAAAGCTGTTCCACCTCCTAACGGGACCCCGGCTACTTCCACCGGAACCCCGAAGCTGATTAGTGTGTTTATGCATCTTCCCTCAGGAATCCCAGCATGCAGAAGCCCCATTAAGGCCATCGTACACCATCCTCTGAGCATTCTCCTTCTACATCCTGGTCTTCTTAGACCAGGTTCAAGAATCAAGGTCACGATTCAAGGTCGAGTCTTCAAGGCTCTTCCTGGTCACGTCAGGCTTGGAGATGCAGATTCAGGATAGATGAAACCTAATTTAAATTAAGATTTCATTTTTTTGCTATTTTGGGCAATTTGAGAACCTCACTGTTAAAAATGTATTAAATTTAAAATACCAATGTATATTAAAATTAATACCTCAAGCATATGAAATCGCTATTTAGGTACGTGTTTATTAAATTTCATATACGTTCATGATAAGCGCTCAAATAATTCCATTTTACACAAAATCAAAATAAGATTTGCAGTAATTTTTGATTCTTAATAATAAAACATGATATCTTCTGACAATTAATCAAAAATAAAATTGGATTTTAAGTCGAGAAATTCAATTACGTAAATAAATGACAGCCTTAACCTACAATCAACTGTACTCATATTAAATTTCTACCATTCATGACAAATTTTGTAGAGAGTTCCACATGTATATGTTGCACTTTAATCATAAAAAGCAATTCAATCGACGAATTCGATCTTACTATTACGATTGCGAATATTTGATAAGATTTAAAAAAGTAAAAGCACTTTGAGTTTTCAAGCACGCTACTATGCCGAGCTGTATATTATATGTAATATAAAGTGTACAGCTATTCATATTTTGATGTATATTAAATTTCAACTCCCGTGTATGCAAGTGACTTCATATACATTTGCATTAAATTTAATACAGATTTTTTTAACAGTGCTGAGAGTCTGTGAACCAGTGACGGTGATCGAAGTTTCATTATAGGTTGTGAATTGTGATAACTAATATAAGTCACGTCAATTTTCTGAAATAATATTGAGGTTCTCCTAAAAACGACCTTCAAATTTTAACCAAATCGATTGATGGGGACATGTCAATTTTTTATTGTAAATCTGGGATAAATTAAGAATTTCTCAAGGAATATGAGCCAATGATAAATGATTTTATTCAGCACGACTAATGTTTTAGCATTTGAAAGATGTAAAAATCCATTTTTCAAGACGAAGGGCAAACATCATGCCCCCAACTCCCTTCCCTCTTTCGGGAAATTAATATTTTCTATGAGTTCTGGCAAGATGCGGTATAGTGCCAGGGTTCCAGAAAATTTCACAAAATTGAACGGACGAATGTTATACAAGCATAATTTAAAGTCTTGAAAATTATTTAATTAGTATAGTATTTAGTTTCAGAGAAGGAACACTTTAATATGAAATTGTCTCAATTGAGAAGCTTTATTATATTATCAAAGCATTCGAATTTTAAAGTATTATTTTTTTAATTTCAAATATAAACATTATATAAGTATAAACTAAAAGCTTTCAGATTGAAAAAATAGGTTTTGAACTTAAAATAACGGTCAACATTTAAAAGGTATTAATTTTAAGCCACAATAATTTTTGATATTTCTAAGTTTTGATGATTTCGAATTGAATTTGGGACATTGAAACCTACTAATTTGCCTCGCTTTAGGAAAAAAACTGATCACATTTAGAGATAAGAATTCAATTTGAACCCTCTACGAAAAAATATCCTAAATAAAATAAAACAATAAAGAAACAAATGGTCTCCTATCTCTCCACCTACACTCTCATCATTCGACAATAAATCAAGTACGACTTGTCTGATGTTTTCGAAATTGAATAGATTATGCCGGTGGCGCCCAGTCTAGCAATTTGCCTAGAAAATATATATTTTATTCCTTTTTCTACGATTCACTGACTGATTCACCATTTATATTATTACAGTTTTGCAAAAGAGAAAGATTACACTTTTTCTGATGTAATACTGCTTAAGCGATGATGACCGAATCCCATGAATCTGAGAAAACTTACTACTATATAAAAGTAAAATACTGTACTTTTTACATTCTATTATTTGTCTGGTTTCTTGACGCAGACGTCTTCTTATTATATTTCTTGAAGATAGGCCGTAAGTCGTAAACGTTTGCTCGGAATCCAGATATAAAATCTAGAATTAGGAGTGATAAATCCGAGAGAAGTGAATGGCATCAGATATGCTATAAACTTGGCTCAATGCTTTTGTAGTTGGCTTATATTTCACTTTGTATGTGAAAGTATTCAGTTTAAATCTTATATGGTGCAAGAAAGAGAATTAAAAAATGTTCAAATTCTGCTGAAAACAATTATTGATGTTATATTTTATCGACTTGTCCAACTACAAGACTTTATTTCAGTACATGCATATATTTAAAGGTTCTGTCTCCAGAGTCTGGATGAAAAAGTTCGAACTCGGTAATTACACGCTTATAGAGATAGAACGTTCCAATTTAGATGCTCTAAGACAGAATCTTTTATACTGGAAACGTCAGCATCTATCAAAATATAATTTTCCAACGTTAAAAGTCACCAAACTTGTACAAAAAATTTGAAAGCTTTTGAATTTGATTTGGAAAAATAAATTTCTTTGATTCCAATTCTTCAAAAATTGTATACTTGGAGGATAATTTGTTCAGGAACATATCTTACAAAAAATTCTTTCGGAACATCATTATAAATTTAAAAAATGCACTTCGTGGGAAACTCCTTCTATGCTCAACGATGCGACAAAATGCAAAGCATAACGGGAGAGAAGATGTGAGAAAGTATTTGTAGTTAGCAGTTTAGAATTTATTTTTAGGGAACGAAAGGTAGGGATCTTCTAGTCTTATATAAAATGTATTGCGGAAATCAGTAAGCTTGCAAAATCTTTTTGAGCACGCGCTTATGCAGCTCTCCTTCCTCAGAAATCCTGAAATCTACTTAAAAAATAATCTTATATCAAAATAAAAAGATAAAATCAATGAAACAAGCAAAAATCTAAAAATATGAAATTATGGACGATTGTGAAAAAATGTCTTCTAATTCGAATTAGAGAAAAAATGTTTTGCCAATTTGAATTACTTTAGATTGTTTTTTGTCGACGGCGATACCACGCTGAAAACACCAGTTCCCGTTAGATCACTGAAGTTAAGCAGTGTTGGGCGCGGTTAGTACTTGGATGGGTGACCGTTCGGGGAATACTGCGTGTTGTTGGCCCGTCGTGGGAGTGGTGGACCCACACTGGTAGTATTTATCCACCTAGAAACACTACCCGAATCGGGTAGTGAGGCAATGAACTTTCGAGTTCGAAATGATAATCAATTTTTTTTTTTTTTTTTTTTTTAGATTGTTTTTTAATATCAACGTGAGTAGATAAGCAGGTTGCGATTTAATCAAAAATTTCTCTTACCCACCTTACCGACATCTGGAAGAATCTAAGGTTTGTGTCTGTGTTAAATGTATACGTTTTAAGCACGGACACGAACCTGAGAGGTATAGATGTCAGTGAATGTCGGTAACAGGAATCCTGAATAATGGCGCAGAATGCTTATCTACTAATTTGAATTGAAACAAATTGGTTGCATTCTAAAAAAGAAAATTTATAGCATTCTATCAATAATCCAAATTTAAATACTTTTCGTTAGTGTCTCATCCGAGTTAAAAGCTTTAAATTGTTTGTGGCGTTAAAGTGTTGGTCAGATTTTTCTAAGTAATTATAAATGATGTTCGTTTTTTTCTCTACACATGGTTTTTGCAAAACCATGTAGAGAAAACAGAAACTAACACCAATTCCCGTGCAGAAATCGCCATATATATTACCGATTACCGACTAGGGCCTGATCCGATGTGTACTATCTGGTCCCGGTAGGAAGAATTCTGTGGCCCTGACTCGTACCAGACCGGGCTATGTACTGTGACGTCATATAGCCTCTTCGCAGCGCCATTTTAACCCATATGCGCTAGATGTAATGTAACCACGATCATAACCTTAATTTTTGTTTTCCTTCGTGGTGTTGTGTTGCAAATGTGCTGGGAGTGTTCGTCCCGTATAATATATTCCTAACACACTAATAATAAATGCCAAAATTAAGGAGCACACCGCGAGTTCGCAAACATCGTGCCATCAGCAAAATTCTGTATTTACGCGATGAAAACGAAAGCAACGAAGGTAAGTCTTTTATGGTATTATTAAATTTTATGGTATATTTAATTGTATTGTGCTGGATCCAAGTTTTAACCTAAACATTCGATTTCCTCATTTTAGTCAAAAAAATTATTATTCAATATTTCTTCGCTCGGTAGCGCTTTTTTGTAAAACAAGTAGTTGCAATTTTGAGGTTATATTTTGAATTTCTACGTTTGAAGTTATGCATGTTATCGCTCCAGTGGCGGCATAAGGGGTAATATTTGTGGATTAAAATGTCGAAATGTAATTTTGAGATCAGATTGTACTCTAATAATGCAAAACAGTTTCAGATGTTGATGTTGATGCAGATGATGAGGAAGAAATTAATGATGATGTGAATCGTGAAGAGGAAATGCTGTCCCACATAAGCGTCTTCTGAAATGCAAAAGACTGGGACGGTAAGGGACTGTACTTAAATTACATAACAGCTCAAGGGGGGGGGGGGGGCTAGACATTTTGTTACGATTTGTTACGGTAGGATAATTCTTCTTTTTGGGTTAAAAATTCAACTGTTTTTGTATAATATTCACCTTTTGTTTAAAATTCATATTTTGTTGCTGATAAGTCAACCGAAATATCTTTTGGATGAAAAATATTTTTTCTAAAAATTTATCTTTTTAATTTAAAATTTCATCTTTTTTTAGTAGAAATATTGCAACTGTTTTGTTGAAAATTCAACTATTTTCCAGAAAATTTACTTTTTGTTTAAGATTTGTATTTTTCTGTAGAGAAGTCTATTGAAATCCTTTTCGATGAAAATGCAACTCTTTTTTTTTTAATTTGTCTTTTTCATTTAAAAATTCACCTGTTTTAGTAGAATTTTCATTTTTTTCGGACAATGCATTTGTTTGGTTGAAATTTAACAATATTGTTAGAAAGTCATACTTTTTGGTTAAAAATTCAACTATTTCTTTTAAGTTTTTTTTTAGTGCATCTATTTTGAAAGAAATATTTCATCTTTCTTGAATAAAAATGCAACTGTTCTGTTGAAAATTCATCTCTTTTTTGAAAATTTGTTTTCTCATTTCAAAATTCACCTGCTTTAACAGAAATTACATCTTTTTGGATAAAAATGCAACTGTTTGGTTTGAAATTCAACAATTTTGTTGAGAAGTCATACTTTTTACTTAAAAGTTCTGCTGTTTCGTTGAAAATGTAACTATTTTGTAGAAAATTTACTTTGTGGTTAAATTTACTATTTTGGTGTTTAAAAGAAAACTGAAATCTTTTCTGGATGAAAATTCAACTATTAAAAAAAATCTTTTTTTTTTTATTAATAATTCATCTGCTTTAAGAGAAATTTCATCTTTCTTTGAGAAAAATACAACTGTTTGGTTGAAAATAAAACTATTTTGTTAAAATCATACTTTTGGTTGAAAATTCTGTTGTTTTGTTAAAAATTCAAATATTTCCTAGAAAATTGACTTTTTGTTAAAAATTTTTATTTTTCTGTAGAAAAGTCTATTGAAATCCTTTCGAATGAAAATTCAATTCTTTTTTTGAAAATTTGTCTTCTTGATTGAAATATTCACCTGTTTTAGTAGAATTTTCATTTTTCTTGGACAAAAACGCAACTGCTTGGTTGAAAATTCAACACTTTCTTAAAAATTTGTCTTTCTGATTTCAAA
>CAKNXH010060079.1:141073-179436 GCA_932178445.1 Andricus quercusramuli | reverse complement strand
TTGTTCACAAAGGTTTTCCTCATATTCATGAATTTTTGCAAATTTTTCCCATTACCCCTTGTATAAGAAATAATGCTCTAAAGTCTAAAGTTGACTCTTCTTAAATGTGCCCAAAATTCCTTACTTTTTTCATATTTTTCAGTCTGCAAAGCACAAAATTTTGTTTACATAAACGTCTTCGGGCTCATTTACGTGGAACACTTGCAGCTTTCAAATGACTATTTACTTATTATTCTAGCATTTTTTGTGGCTGAGCTGTTAAACTTCAAAGGCAGATGCCTATAATTTTTGCGCCGATAGTAGGTGATGCAGTGACCGAACAGTCGACAGCAGACTTCGAGGTAGTCAGGGTTCGGATCCCAGTGAACACATTTTTTTTTTCATTTTTAAATTTTCAGCTAAATGTTATTAAAAATTGAAAATTTAAGTGGATAATTGTATCACAGGTACCTATTGGCTTGTTTGTACGGGGTTCTTTGAATCGTGAAGTAAAAGATATGGCCTTTTAGTACACGGAGAAAAAAATCCGGGGTTTAGCGCAAGAGAGTTCAAGGCACTAACGCATGGACTATTCAACAGGCGCATATCGCAGGCGTCTCTTGTTTTATTTTCAAGAGCTTCCACGGACTTTCTCGGTGAGACTCCTTGCGATTTGCTTTTAGACCACGCCGTCTGCCTGTTGACACGTTCGCACCACTAAATGTTCGCAAGGAGACTCACCGAGAAAGTCCGTGGAGGCTCTTGGAAATGTTGCTTGCACTTTTAGAATTAATGCGTGACAAATGTTCACGCGCTAATCCCTACATTTTTCTCTCCGTGTAGAGAAAGTATGAGACACTCAGAGAAATGTCCTTTTGTGACAAAAGGATGTTTCTTGAAGTGAATGGAATTTTCTCTTAAATTTTAGGTTGAGAGGATTTTCATTTGTCTCGACAGAAATCTTTTTGTAGAAAACATTTTCCTTATGCGACTAACTTCACCTACACGGAGAGAAGTAAACCAGAGCTGGTGCATTTTCCACCGTAACCGTTGCTGCGCCGACCACAAGAGTTCTGCAGAAAAATCATGTTGTGGCTGAGCAGCGACGGTGACGGTTGATGACGAAGATATTACTCCTACACCGTGACAGTCACTGCGCGCCACCGTAAAAGATTCTGCAGTGACTGTTGCGTCCGTCGCAGTAACAGTTACTGCCAGATTCCCGAGCCGTTGCGGTTACCACCGTAATTGGTTTGGACGGTCTGAAGTCCAGCGATATCAGTTGATCGTCGTCGCGCGTACTCGAATGTTTTTGTGTCGCTGTCACAAACGTCGAAATTTATTATATTTTCGAGTCATTGTTTGTTAGTTTGTGAGTTAAGCGTGTGAGTGGCAGAGCCCAAAATCTGGCTTTTGGCTATCAAATGAGCCTTTAATTATGGCAAAGGTCTTACGTTTTCTGGGCAAAGTGGTAGTTCAAGGTTTACCCACATCGAAAAAAACGGTGCGCGCAGTAATGCTTGCGGAGTAAACCGTACCTATCACTGCGAGTGGAGTAACTATAGCTGCGCTGCGTATTACGATCACGCTCCAGAACGGTTGAGGTTCGCCCGCAATGGTTTATGCGAGCGCAGCCACAGCTTCTGCCTCCCTCCCACTCGCAAGTTCTGCGCGACGGCAGCGGACTTGGCAGTAACGGTCGCGGTTAACTTCTCTCCGTGTAATGTTGGAGCCAAATAATTCTGTTTGTCTACAAAATACATTCACGTCGTTCAAAACAAAACAGGCAAGAGGTCGATGCTTTTGTTTCAAGACAACTTTTTCTCTGAGTGAGAATGGGGTGTGAAAAAGAGAATAAGGTAATTTGCCCACCGAGTTTTCGCTCCATGTTGATATTGTTGATTATAGGGTATAGGGCAACGGTCGCCGTGTCGAGAGTGGTCGAGAGAGTTGGTTCTCGATCGGTAAGGAAGGAAGTGAATTTCAATTTCCAGTGGAATCCGCGAACCGTATCTTCCGGTACCACGATCTGTGAAACGCTCCGCTCGCTGCGGCAAGTTCGCTATCTGCCAATTCCCCTTTCACGCGTTTCTCATTTGATATCATTAACAATATTACGGCACCTGCACTAACCAAATCCATATCTGATTTTTTTTAGCAAGCTACCTTTCAAAATTAACCATATTATTCAGTATCTTTCAATTCAAAAATCAATTTTTTCCCTCCATTTTCATCGAGGATTTTACACTACTTTCGAATTAAGGATGTACTCCATGTATAATAATCAATCTCAAAATTATTTAAACCTTAGTGATTCATAAAATTGCATTTAAAAATAAATAGATAATTGGATATTTTAATCATGAACATTGTTCTTTGATTTCATTTTAATATTACTAAAGACGAACCCAACAGAGTTGTGTCTGATCCTTCAAGGAATAATAAAATCAGCCCTGAAACTTTAGCTTTGATTGCACATTGCAACTTGATAATGAATAGAACAAAATTAAAAACAATTATTTTTATATAAAATATTTTAACATGAAATATTATTTTTTCAAAGCACGCTTCAGCATATTTTTCAAAAGTAGTTGCAATTAATAACGACTATATTTTCCTCGGCTAAACAATAATTATAGCTACACTGTCATATTTTACCTGATGTATGTTGGAACTTTACATTAAATGTATGTATTGGAAGTTTATTTCCGAAACGTAATGTAACCTTCCAATATATGATATTGTAGTTTTCAAATGCTGGTATTGTAATATTGCCATTCATGTTATGCAATATTGCGAAAGAAAGTTAAAAAAAAAAGAAATTCACAGGCACGGAGAATCGAACTCCAATCGCCAAACTCTAAATCGAGTGCGTTACACACTAGAGTCTAGACTATTGAGGTAGGATTCTCATCTTACGCATATAGTATCCTAACTATTAATTAAATTAAATTAATTATTTTACATACATCAGTATTTTAATTTGATGATTATCTACTATAGGCTCATTATCTATTCATCTATTGTAGAGTGATCTCCCCTGAATGTTTTGGAATTTTGCCTTACACTCGTATAGTAAAAGTATAGTAAAATATTCGTGTAAAATATTTGAGTGTACATGATGTACATCCTTAACGCTAAGTTTATTGCCTGAATTAATAATGTTTTTTTTCATTTGTTAAGATGCCATTTATTTTGTATCCTCTCATTTACAATTGGAGATAAAGATGACTAATTATCATAAATTCCTGACTAAAAACAAGTTACATGTGTTGAAATATTTTTTTCCACGCTGCTTTTTATTGTTCCTCAACATTAAAACGAAGAATTGTCCTGCAATTAACTACAGGTGCATAATTGCATAATAACATCCATTAAAGCATAACGCAGTTATACACAGCCCAATGAGAAAGGACAAACATTGTTGGGCGTACACGTAAATTACATTCATATTTTCATAATAATTCCTAATAAAGAGAACGCCATTTATACTCATTTTCCGAACAAAAAATAATAAATATACTGATTCATTTTTATGTCCAAGAAATTGGCACCACCATCTTCAGTTTTCCAAAAAGATTGACGCAATAGATAGACATTTCGCAAAAATCAAAACAAGTGCCAGAATCACCATTTTGTTTTTTTTTTCGAAAAAAAAAATCAAAATATATGAAAATTTAAAATAGGTTTTATACAGTTTCAAAATTCCACATAATTGTATCAAAATCTCGTATGTTTGGTCTAAAATTTAATATTTGCTATTTGCAAAATTCTCTCAATGACACGTTAATCAATAATCACCAAACAAAAAGTCAGTATATAAAAAAAATTGAAACAGGTTATAAAACATTGAAAACTTGGGTCTCTCGGTGTAGTGGATTTATAACGCATATCAGATGATGTAATTGAGCAAGAAATATGAATTTTTCTGAGTAGGTGGTAGGCATATATCAGCAGTCTCATTATGTCCTTTTGATTGCAAATCATCGCTACCACTTTCTTATTCAATCTACTTCCCAGTTCCCTCTCGCAAATTATCTTCTCGAGCCGGTTCTTGGTTTAACGTTCGCTTAAAGAGTATCCCAAGTCCATGATACCGACATTGCAAACTAACGGGGACCGCAGGAAAATTGCGCGACCGCGACCGCAAGATCATCTCACCAAACTTGGGTTCTCAAGAATAATCCCAAGTGATGTACTTCTTCATTCGAATCAATGAACTTCTTTTTTGTAATTTTATAAAACACGAAATTACCAAAAAAAAAAATATATCGATTTCTCAAAAAGGCTTTCAACCAAAAAGATGAAAAAAATACATGAATTTTCAACCAATGAGATGAACTTTCACCTATAATGATGAATCTTCAACCAAAAAAGAACGAACTTTTAACAAAATTATTAAATTTTCGACAAACGAGATAAATCGTCAACCAAAAAATAATTTTTTAAACAAAGTGGTTCAATATTCAACCAAGTAGTGGAATTTCCAACCAAATAGAAGAATTTTCTACCACAAGAGATAAATTTTCAACAAAAAATTTAATTTTAAAACAAAAGGTACGGTCTATAGGGGTAAGTGTGATATGAAATAACAAAGTTAGACTTTGATTAGTATTATTTTGAATATTTGGGAAGACTCTTGTTTAGAATTTTGCCAAAATTATCTTTGGACTTTCTATTTTTAATCGTTTGCTTCTTTAATCCCTAAAGCTTGATAATGGTGAAAAGCTACAGGGAATAGTCGGAAAAAGCGTTCCATTGGAGGGGGAGGGGGGGAGAGGGGGTCAAAATTTTCGGAAAATTGCGTTACGTAATTTATGCACGACCCCTAAGTGTGATACGTGAAAAAAACACTACAATCTAAATTGTACGAGATTCTACTTTCGTAACTGTAAATGAAAAATCCACTTATTCTTAAATTGAATGTTTGCTTTGAATTTTTTGCCATTTATTAGAATATTATTGAAAATAAAATTTGAAAAATTTGCATTTTGAATGAAGATTCAGTGTTATTGAAAAAATTACCTATTTTAAATTGTATCATTTCTGAGTTGATTTAAAAAATACTTTTCTGTGGAAATGTGTACATTAAAATGCCATTTTGCAATTACTATTATTTATACTTATATTTTTATTCCAACAATGAGGTTCATTAAACTCTTCAGCTAACCTCGAACTGTTGACAGATTTTGGTATTACACAATAAAAAAAAAAAAAAAGAAAAAACAGATATCACACTTCCCCCTTAGTCTGATTTTTAATTACCTTGTTGCAATTTATCATTAAAAATAGTAAAAATGTCAAATTTATTAGAGAACAACATATATTGAAGAAAAATATTATATCTTCCTTCATTCCTAAAAAAAATCAACAAGAGATGCTTTATATAGGAAAAAAATAAAATTAAAAGACCAGATGACACAATTACAAATTGGAATTTTCTAAAAGCATCCCCGTTTCTTTACCTTTTCCTACAAATAATAAGAGATAAAAGGATTATATTGTAATAAAAAAATCAATAACAAATTTGTTTTTCATTCCAAATTTTCTCGTTATCACACTAACCCCGTTATCACACTTACCCCTGTCGAGATGAATTTTCAACAAAATAGTACAATTTTTAACCAAATAGTTATATTTTCAACCTAGAAATATAAATTTTGAACCAAATGGTGTAATTTTCAAAGAGAAATGATCGAACTAGAACCAAGCATAGTTACATTTTGGAATGAATAGTTGAATTTTCAAACAAAAAATAAAATATTTTTTTAGAAGCCAATTGAATTTTCAACAAAAAAGTGCATTTTAAACCAAGAAAGATGAATTTCCAACTAAAAAAAAATGTCTACCAAAAAAGATGAATTTTAAATCCAAAAGGCTAATTTTCTATTCAAAAAGACGAATGTACAAGAATTGAATTTTCCACAAAAAAAATGACCAATTAAAATAGCTGAATTTTCAACAAATTAATTAAATTTCAACGAAATAGTAGAATTTTTAACAACAGAAAATAAATCCTGAACAGAACATATGGAAAGTATGAAACCTGACAAATGATTCAGATAAAAATGCTGTCTTAAAAACTCTAAAATTTTTGCGGAATTTAGAAGAAATTGAGAGAAAATAGTTGTTGGCCACTTTAAGCTTGGGGCTTGTTTCAACATAATGAGTGTTTCATTTTACAAAATAATTTGTTGATTAACCCAAATGTTTTGGTTGAATCCAAAAAATTATTTATATGTGGTTTTCGTGAATATTTTTGCTGATTGTGATCCTGAAATGTGATCCTAAAATGTGATCCTAAAATAACAGTGGTTAAATCAACTAAAGCTTCTGTTAATTGGCGCATTTCAGATGCACATTTCAAGCTTTAACTTATTTTTGATAATTTTCTAATGAAGAGTAGTTAATCGATAATGATTTATTATAGTTTCCTTTACTATAAATATAGATAAACACAAGGTGTGACAAATTAAATTAAATCATCGTTTATAATCACACTTTTTATGTCTCACGTCCTTGTTAAACGATAGTTTTATTACGAGTAGAACTAGAACGTCAAAATGGATACAGGCACTGGAAATTTATGGTTCATGATCATACACGTGATGCGCGAGAGCATGATGGAATATACGAGGGAATATATTGTAGGTTGGTATAGGATTTGAATCCGAATGTCAAATGCCACATTGGAATTTCATGAACTGAAAACTTATACGGCAGCTGAGAAAGCGGCCGTATTCGGCAAAAGCCTGCTTTCTTTTCTTCTCGAAAATTTAATCTAAGAAAACTTAAGACAAAGCGAAAATTCGTTCTTGTTTTTATATAAATTTCAAATTATATTAATTAAAACTTGGGAATTTTATAAGTGAAACGTTTAGTAAAACTTTATTGATTTATTTGGTTCAAGGTTGCAAAAATTTTTTATAGTTAAACAACTGCTTCTATCCAATTAAATTCTTTTAGATTTTTCCAGTTTATCATTGCGATAACTTTTGAAAACTCAATTGGAGTGAAATTCTCTTCTGTTGAATGCGGTTTCAGAGCGTAAATAAACAGCCATAGGTGGATCGGATCGACACATTATGGGAATATTATGGGAATAGTGCTCGTTAGTTGTTCAGTTGGCGAACGAGAGTTTGTGAGAATCGCAAAAGGATCATGGGATTTAAACCAGTGCCGTATTTCTGTTTATATACAGGATGCTAATTCGAATAAAAATAAAATTCCTTCTCGATTCTGATATTTTTTATCAATAATTACAGTTCCAGGTTTATGTACCATCTTTTCGTCGAATATCCGCAATTTTTGGACAGGGTTCGTGATTCGCTGTTATACATATTTTTTCCTGAAAAAGTAAGACAGGTCGACATTAAAAGTTTAACATGGATAAGATTTATTATTTCATGACAGGGCTCGCAACTGCTCAGGCTTAGAAACATAGTAACCATACTTCTCTCAAAAAAGTAACCGAAAAGTGACAATAATGGGGCAAAAAAGTAACCGAGAAGAAAGATTTTTTTATCAAAAAAGATAAAGTTTCCACCAAAATTATGAATCATCAACAAAAAAATGTATGTTTAAGAAAGTAGTTCAAATTTTAACAAAAAGGTTGAATTTTTCTGACTAAAAAAGATGAATATTGTTAACGAAAAATATTATTGTAGTATATATAATAACCAAAAAGGATTTTAATTTAATATAAAAAACAGTAGAATTCATTAAAAAGGACAATTTTTCAACAAAATAGGTTGTTTTTCAACCAAATTGTTGAGTTTTTAAACCAAAGAGACCAATTTTTACAAAACAGTTGGATTTTCAACCAGTTAATATGAATTATTGACAAAAAATTTATCTGTCAACCAAATAGTTGAATTTTCTACGGAAACAGGGAAATCTTCAACCAAAAAAGACGAATTTCAATAAAATAAGTACATTTCTAACCAAAAAAATGAATTTAAAAATAAAATTATGTATTTTTAGACAAAAGGGTGATTTCCAATCAAGAAGATCAATTTTTTACCGAAAAGACAAATTTTCAACTAAAATGATGAAATTTCAACAAAAAAATAAAGTTTTAACAAAAATTGTTCAACTTTTAACTGAATTTCAACCAAAGAAGATAAGTTCTCATCGAAAAATATAATACACATTTCGATATTTCAACAAAAAAGATTTAAATTGTGAATTAACTGCAATATTGGAAAAATGGAAACTGGAAAATTTGACTTCTTACATTTTTCACAAGCTTAGTAAAATAAGTACATTTTTAGTAACCGCGGATAAAAAAAGTAAATGAGTTACTAAAAAGTAACCCGTTCCGAGCCCAGTTTTCTGAAGATTTTTGGTGGTTGAATCCGAATCGAAAAGCTAAATGTTTCTATACAGGCCCGTTAGGTACTGCCTTTGGGCGGAGATATCTGCGATTCACTACTGAAAGTTTACCTCGTTTTGGAGCACCTGCCCTCACGTTTACCCTGCTTGACCGATTATCTGCAATATTTCGTACCCTTAGTTTTTTCTATGATGTTATTCTTATATGAAAGAAGATGACCTTTTCATTTTTATATAAATTTGGGACTATTTTATTATGACATTTTTTATATTTCGCTCCAGGAAATTTAGCGATGATGCTAAAACGTTACTCCCCTAACATATTGTGCTCGAGACCTTCAGACATTTAACGATACGGGCATGGATTGGGATATACGTAAGCACAATGAACGACCTGTCCAAAATCCAAACAAAATGAAAGAGATAAAGGATCTTCATGAGGACTCATCTTCTTCCTTCGTTGCCCTATTTTTTCGTTCCTATAATTCTCCTTTTTATCCTTTTATCCTACGCTACGGCAAAGTCCAATCACGTGGTGGCTGGATGGTTCCATTGTTATAGACGTGCATTGTCATTACGCTCGGACCATTTGTTATTGTAACAGTTGGGACACTGAATCGTTCAAAACGTTTATCTGCGGGCAGCAATTCGTCCACCTTGAATTTCCGGCGGAAAAGGTGAAAAATGAAATTGCGACAACGTAACTATCGGAGGAAAAGTTAAAATTTTATCAAAAGTTGTATCACTTTTTCTTTTTGTTATTTTCATTTTATTGTTCCAATTGTTCCCATGTTTTCTATTATATTACTACCAGCTATTATTTTATACCGGGCTTCAGCTGGATGGCCTCAACGAATATTGCGGAATATTCTGCAAAATATTAGAAAATATCCTCGAAAGTTCTTCAATATTCTGAAATTATCGGAAACTCAAATTTTGAGAAAATTGTGCAATTTTTATAATGGACTTTTCTAGGATATAATAAAATTTTTTCAGATTCTAAAATGTTTCAGATTAATCCATGATTTTACAATTTTTTTTTAAGTTTCAAGACAATCCCACCAAAAATATCTGCGATGTAAAGCACCTGCCAAATACAACTACATGCATTTTGGAAATCAAAGTTGACCAAGTAATTTCGAAAAAAAATATTCTTAATAAAATATATTAAGAAACTTTATTTGTAAAGTACTATATACAGATTTTTTAAACAAAATTTAAAAAGTCATTTTAGACATTCTGAAACTTGGCGGGATTATATTATACCATCAATCTCCCATACCCCGCATTTTTTTAAAATTATTTGGTCTATACATTTAATACCGCCAAGTTTTATAATGTCGGAAAGAAAGTTTTCTGCACATTTGTTGACCTAGAAAAAGCATTTGACAAGGTAAATACAAGTGAACTTTGGGAAGTCCTTAAAGAGTACGGAGTGTATGAATGGCTCCTACAAGCAATAAAAACAATATATACAGGTATAGTAAAGTGAGTGTTAGGGTAAATGGGAATCTGAGTGACTGGTTCGATATTATGCAAGGCTTGAAACAAGGATGCGTTATGTTCACATGGCTATTTATCATATTTATGGACGTGGTTAGGTACGTGGGTTAGCTTTCGCAGATTACACGATTGTTATGGCAGAATCAATCGAGGACTAGTAAAGAATGTTTAATAAACATAATACAAGCATGAAGAACATGGCCCTAAAAATTAACGTAAATTAAACAAAAAGCATGGTGTTTGAAGGAAAAAGTGAGAAAACAATGTGCAAATTTGTCCTAAATGATGAGAGATTAGAACAAGTTGACAAGTACGTATATCTCGGTAGCCTATTCACTAGCGACCGAAAAATAGATGGCGAGATAGATAGGCGCATATGAGGGTAAGAAGGTTATCGGCAGAGCAGGGTCCATTCTCGGAAGTAAAAACATATCAAAAAATTAAGGCGATTGGCATGAAACCTCTGCGCACAATATGCGGGAAAACACTGATGGACAAATTACGAAACGTGATAATTCTCAAAGAATATGGTACAGGAGAGACACTAGTTGAGACATGAGAAAGAAATCAGTTAAGATGGTTCGGACATCTTGAAAGAATGAAATACGAACGACTGACCAAACGAGTGTATAAAGGTGAAGTAAATGGCAGAATGCCCAGAGGCAGACAGACCGCCGAAAGAATGGTTAGAATTTGAGAATGAGACATTAATCCTAAGGGAAATAAGAAGTCATAGAAACACGAGAGCTTGCATGAAAAAATGCATGGACGTGAAGGAAGCTAGAGAGGTATGCCAGGGCAGAAAAGTGTGGCGACAAATAGTTTGTAAACAGAGTGACAATATAGTGAATGACGCCTGAAAGAAAGACCTTGGATACTGATGGGCCCAAGTGGGGAACCACGCACATAACAATTTTGTGCGGCTCTTCAGTTGGGTTGACGGCTAGAGAGATTGATCAGCATCCTGGGTCGGAGCAGTGTTGCGGAACGAACGTGTCATTTCAATAAATAGCACGAGAATTCTAGATCAATCTAAAAAAAATCTATACCCCCTACTTCACCTTACTGCTTTCCTCACCAAACAAGTCACGCCTACCCCGAAAGGGAAATAGGGCACTTTACAAAAAATGTTTCTTAATGTATTTTATTATGAATATTTTTTATTCGAAATTACTTGGCCAACTGTGGTTTCAAAAATGCATGTAATTGTACATGGCAGGTTTTTTGCATCGCAGATGTTTTTGGTGGGATTACAAAATATTCTAGAATCCCCTATTCTGGAATGTAATGTTCTGCTGTTTCTTATGAAATATTTTGAAATGTTATACCAACTTCTCAAATTGTTTATAATACATATATCAGTAATAATATTCTGAAATATTTGAAACATTTTTTTAAGTTTCAGAGGATTTTTAGATGTTCTGTAATGTTTTAGAATATTGTTCAATGTTCTAGAATATTTTAGAAGTTTCTAGTCACTCCGTTTAACCGATTTTTTAAACAAGCACTGTAGTCATGTAAAGTGTGTCTTCTATAAGATCCCAGCCACTACCGGACGTGAGGTACTGCACATTATTCCGTTACAGTTCCGTAATCTTACGAAACAGGTCAAGTACACAGTGAGTGTATTTTAATGCCCAATTCAGTATCAAAAATTGGTAAAATACCGTTGCCTTTGTGTTTCAACTATCTTGGAAATATTTTAGTATATGTATATTTTAATATATTTAGTATATTATATTAACTATAATTCTTGAAAAAGTACAAACTATATAATCCGCCAAAAAAGTGTATCAAACCTCATACACAAAAATAAATCCAGGCTATTTTTAGACCCTATTCGTACCGCTTTGTACGAATTTGTGATTGGAACTTGATTTTAGTATTTCACAGTCAAGCGAGCATTGAGATTTATCCAGATATTAAATCCTTTTGGAGAGAGCAGTTAGGGAAATACTGGGGAATAAAACGAGGGGGGTTTGCAGGAAATGGATGAGTGAGCAGTCTCGACTGTTGATTTTCGCAATTTTTCAAATACGATTTGTCGAGCGAGATTTCCGTTCTCGGTTCTCGTTCACCCTCGCAATCAGCGCATCGATTCCGTGACCGAGAAGGAATAAGAGCGTTCGTAGGCGTGTGTGGGATCGAGTTTAGCTGTTTAGAGAGGTTATTCGAGATTCAAGTGTGTAGAAACGTGTGGGTGTATTCTATAATCTATATCTATATTGTACATATATTCTACTTCTGTGGCGCGGTTACGCAGGAGTACGTCCTTACAAAGACGAATCCATGGGAACATAACGGTAACAACGGTTGCCAACAAAGTGCAAATCCATAAAGCCCTGCAGATTTTTCCATGCTCACGTGAACCTTTCTACTAAATCTCTCTTTAAATCTTCCTTTACTCACATTTCTTTTTTTATTCTTAATTTTTTACGATCTCCCTCGTACACGAATAGCGAAATACTATTCTCTTTTTAGGTTCGCCTGCTGCGCGAAATTAACATTTTTTGATTTTGCAATGCACATAGTAAATTCAATCTTGGTTTCGAGGCATTAAGTCTCAATTGCTTGACACACTTCGATTCATTATATATTAACAATTTCGTTGGAAGATGATCAGACTGGGTAGCTCTGAAAACAAATTTTTTTTGCAAATAAATATTCGAAGAAAGTCATGTTTTTTGAAAAAATTAAAACTAAATAAAATACTTCTTTATATAGTAAAATTTAACAAATAAGATCAACGGTTTTCCAAAAACAACTCAAAAACACTTGAAAATTCGTAAATTGTTCATTAAAAAAAAAAAAAAAAAAAAAAACAAAGAGATGCGCTGGATTGTAATGAAAAAATATTTTTTCCTCTATTATGGTAAACTATAAGAAAAATTCGGCCATTCTAAACAATAAGATAAGTTGTAATTAGTTAGTGCTTTCGAAATAAAAACTTATCCGTAAATAAAATGATCACAAACAAATTGTTTTTAGAAAAGTGAGACAACATTTTTATTTTGTAAACCGAATGACTGATATTGCTAATTTGTTCAGTTTTTTCTCCACAATAATGGTTGATACAGGACTTTACCTAGTATTTTTATTTTAAACAGCATAATTCTCAAGTTTATCTTTGTAAACTTTTAAACATTTAACCAAATTTTCATGTATAACACCCAGGTGAAAAAGTTAGAATATATAGTTTATATATAGTGGACAAGACAATGATATTTTTCATTTTATTTGATCTATTTCTCTGTATAAAACCAATGAAAATTATCAGTGTTTTGTTTTCTATATATAAACTATATTTAACTTTTTCACCTGGGCAGAAAAGTTTTTTTTTTTTTTTAATTCAACGAAAATTTGTTCTTACTTTGCAGTAGAATTATAACTGAAATTCATTGTCCTGAATTGTTTTTCTTATAACTGAACAGACTATTAATAATAAAGTATTATTAAAGTAAGATAATTAATTGAAGGCGAAAAGGTTACATAACAAAAATAAAAATTAATGTCACCTTGGATAGATTGTTTAATTTCCTGTAATGATGTCATAATCGAGTTCCTGCTCATGGCGGGAAGTTCAATCTCTTCAGACGTGTAGTGTGATATAAATGAAATTTCCACCATTGGCACGGACAAACGTTCAAAGTTCAACACTTCGAAAATTAACCTTCCTCTGTCTCGATTTATTATCACTTAAAAACAGTTAATATATTGGAAGCTCAAAAATCTTTGATCACGTGGAAATATAATAAAATTAATAAAATTATAATTCTCGTATATAAAGTATTGTTTCCTGTAACACCCACCTCGAAAGTGAGGACTTCCATGGCTCTAAATGATGTGCAAAGTGCAATAAGTAACTTTACATAACGGAAAAATAAAAAAACCACCATACGGGATCAGAAATGTCGCGAGAAAGAATAAAAAAGTGCTAACTAATTTTCTCGGAAAGCTGTTGCAAAAAATAGCGTGATACCACTCAGAGAAAAATTTTTCTTGAAACAAAAGCATCGTCATCTTGCCTGTTTTGTTTAGAACCACGTGATTATCATTTTTATACAAAAATAATTATTTGACACAAAAGGACATTTCTATGAGTGAGACGTTCGCACATCCAATTGCAACTCCTGTGATTGCAGCATTTATTTCAGCTTTTCGCACACGTCTACGACTCGTGCTTCGGGCCTCCGGCTCATGCTTCAAATTTTACACTCGTCGACAATCACATCGATTGCGCACTTGTATCAGAAATAGCTAGTCACAAATCGGGAAAATACGTTCAAATTCAAAATGGATAAAATTCAATTTTAGTCAGTCGAAAATTTTAAGAGCGCTGAAATTTGCTGATTTTTCATTTCGAAGTCTGTTAAAATGAAAATGAATTTTCATAGAATTCTGTTCAATATTTCGTAATTAGAACTCGATTCCAAGTATTCAAAATATGATCTTTAAATCTCTGAACGAATATTTCTCGAGCTCAGCCTCACGTCATATTCGTTTCATGAACCTCCATCGGCGACCTGGTATCGAGCCTGCAGAGGTGGGTGGGTACTATAGCGTTGTTGGAATTACCATATCCACCTATCCCATAACACTATACGTCGAATATGAACGAAGAGAGATAGAAATTATTAATCTTGTGTGTGCAGGACAGATTCTGAGGCCTATATATAGAAGTGGAAATACCTGATGCAGCTTAGGAACTTTTATCTCCCTCCACCAAAGAGAGGGTATTACTCACGAGAAAACAAAACAAAAATTCTTTCCTTTTTTAGAAGAGAGGATATCAAATACTCAAATTTTTTCGTTTCATTTAAGCTCTCCTCAAGCTTTTGAAATTTATAAATCTGCCCGTTTTTAAATTAAGATGTTGAATAGACTGCCAGCTTCCCGATTCTTAAAAACAAGATTTTTTAAATTAAAATGTTGAAAAAAAACTGCAATGCTTTTAAGTTATAGATGTTCTAAAGATTCCTTTTTTCACGTTCTGGTATACATTTATTATTTTCATAATCATTAAATGATTCATTTCCATGCAAAACGAAAATAAAACTCTGATTTTAAATGGGAGATTGTTTTACCTTGTTATGAAACGTATGTTTTTAAAATTGAAAACAGAAATGAATATTTAATTGAATACGATCTCTACGTTGAAATATTCGTTCTCCTCTTTTCCAGCGAGTTCCCTTAATATTTTTTTAATGGGGCGAGGTAAAATTCCGAGTGAAGCAAATATCGAAGGCAGATCCTACATGATTATAGTAGACCTGGGAGTGGCATGGCTTTTTCTGCGGGTCCTGCAGGATACTATACAGAGTATAGACTATAGAATTTAGTATAGGCATAGGTTATACATAGCCATGGACACGGGAAATTCTATAGCATTTCTATAGGATTCTGTGCAGTATGCTTCAAAAGTTGGTGATGGTGAGTGAGGGCTGACGAGAGAAAGACGGTTCAAGAGGGTGAGAATGAAGGGGTAGAAAGAGAGAAGGACGAGAGTACAGGACCCTCGAGAGAGAACTGGATCTCACAGCTAAAAGCGCTCTAATAATAGCCACCCACTCCTGCTAGCTGTGTTTCTTCATATTTCTATATATTTTTATATATTTTTATATTGGCTCCCTGTCGATCTCGATACCAAAGAAAAACTCACAACTGGAGCGAAAATAACAAAATGCTTCTCTTGGGATTTATTTTCCCATAATATTACATAAAAAAATATTTAAAAAATAGATAATGCAGCCAGAAGAAAGGAAATTTACAATGAACAACATTTTTTATTGATATAGACTATAGACTATCCCTAAAGTTTTCGGGATGCTCACTGCGTATAGTCTATTTCAAATTGGGAAATTTTTCAAATGGCTTATAACATTGGGAAAATATACTGATTGGCAATTGTATTCATTTAGTAAGAGATAATGAAGCTCACTTGAGGAGAAACAGCATGAGTTTAAATTTTTATTTAATAACATTTAATTTAATTTTTGTGTTTCTACTTTCGCTGTAGAAAAAATCTATGATTGTTATCAAATCGTAATGAATAAAAACTGCATTTTTCTATTGGCTGAAAGATTATTTACAATTATGTTTAGTTTGTTTCGATTAAAATTATTTATGAAATTTGTTTGCAAAAATAATAACTATATGAATTAATGACACTTGTTTAATAATGAAAATCATTCATCATTCTATAAAATCCAGAATGTGGAAACATGCAGAACTCTCAAAGTAAAATCATTCTGAAACGAGTTCTGAAAGTTTAAATTTTGAAACGAAATTTTCAAGCAAATTTAATAAGTTTTCATTTCAAAGCTGGGCGGGAATATTGAAATTTTGAACTGGAACCAATCATAAAGAGTCCCACGGTATTGGAAAAAGTGCATTTCAACCGGAAGGAAGGCTCTTTGAAATTGATGTAATTGCAAATTTCAGGAAAGCGACTAAAAGCTAGTTCTTTTCAAGAGAAAAGAGGGATGGGTCGACCAACAAAAAAGGGTCCCAATTTCCGGTACCAATCTGTTCTAATTTGGTCCTGAGCATACTCTTTCTCACACTTTAGACTATAGAGTCCCATGCCTAATATTTCACCCTCGATTTCACCGAAGAATATTTGTCTGTCCACGTAATGCGAACATTTAGACGAATTTTTCTTTTTTTACCATATGTACTACTTTCTATTGCATTCTCATAATGAGAACGTATTGGTTTTATGTAAAATTTGACTTGGTCAGTTTTCATCAAATCTCCACGTTTTGAGACCCCCTCAGTCAGAAAAAACGATTTTTGCGAAGGTGTCTGTCTGTCCGTAGTTTGTAGTCTGTAGGCACGATAACTTTCGAAAAAATAATCAGATTGGATTGAGCTTCGGCACACTTTTTTAGGACTTAAAAAGAAAGAACAAGTTCGTTAACCAGCTAATTTCAATCAAAATTCAAAAAGTTAGAGCATTTTGACCATTTTTTTTAATATTCAAAAATTGTATGTGCGGCTATTCATAGTACTCAAAAACTCGAACAATTTATTCTAATGACTTTTGCGGATAAAAAAAAATTTAGCGGAGACTAAATCGCGCCCCGTAAGTGCACTCAAATTTTTTTTTGTTTCTATCATACGGTGCAAAGAACCGAGCGTGGAATGCAAGGTTCAAATGATTTTCAAATCAAATATCGAGCGCGAAGCGCGAGTGTCTGGATGAGAATTCGTTCCTTAAGGTCGATAGAACCTTAAGTAAATAACGCACATTTTCAGTCGAAAATAAAAACAAATTCAACAATCACTTCACATGTAGAGGTTTTGATAATTTTATAATATTTGCAAATAAACTTTTTCTTTTCATCGAAGTCGAACACGAAGTTCAAAGATCTAGAGGAACCGAGCGTAAAACGCGATGTAAATAGTTCCAAGCGCATAGCGCGAGGTGAATACATAATTGAGCGCGAAGCGCGAGATAAATATTATGATCGAGTTCGGAGCGCGAGATCCAACAGTCGCGCGCCCTATGCGCGCTCAAACTTGCGAGAGAAGCGGGCAGATTTTTTTTATTTTGACTTTAAGAGAAAAAAGGCTAATAAAACTGAATAATAATTTAATTTTCAATTTTGATCTTTATTTCTGTTTCTATAATATTGCTAATTTAGTTAAAATGGAAAATGTATACATAGTAAAGGAAGGTAAAAAGAAATGATGAAGACGCGACCGCATTTTCCGGATCATTTGTTTCGCGAAGTGAAGTTATTCCGCTAAAGCGTTTAAGGCTTCGACAAACTTGGCGATATTTTAGTTTAAATCTTCCTTACAAATTATGACATTACCTCCGACTAAACTTTGTATACTTTTGTAGATTTTTTCTTATATTTTATTTAAAATATATAAATAAATAGAGTCAAATCTTGCCAACACTCACAGCTTAAAACATGGCGATCTCACCTTTAATAAATTAGCAAATTTAATTGATTTAATTGGAAAGGTTTCAAAATTAAACAATTTTTAATAAAGAATTTAATTTTGAAATAATTTCGATGAATGTATTGTCTATTCTCAAAAGCTCTTCAATCTTAAATAGCTAAAATGAGGAGTAAACAACAAAACATGATATTGTCAAATTATATTTATTCTATTAACTTAAATCTATGCAGTTTTTATAGCATATTGAACAGTTTCGGAAGCGTCCATATATTACCAGACGCTATTTTCAATGATTTTTGACTCACGCCTCCCTCTTGCGACAATTTGTGACATTTCGGTGAAACCCCCTCAAAATGTCATGTGACACTAAAGCTCCCTCCTATTTTTAAAAACGAAATATAAATTTAATTTAATAGAACTGTCAATCGAATAATTAATAATGAGCTAAACTATTTGATATTTAGTATGAGAATACTTTTAATTAAATTGTTTAGACATTTTTTTAATTTGAAGAAATTTATGTAATTTAAAGATTAATGTAGACGGCAGATTAACTTAGCAGATTAGGGGTCGCCCATAAATTATTTTACCATTTTTAAAGAATTCTTATTTTTTCCCCTGTTTTCAAGAAATTTCCCTTTTTTCTCCTTTTCTTTTAAATTTAAACTGAATTAATAGAACCCAATAAGAAAATCCAACTATTTTTGGTTAATAGTTAATTTTTTTGATTGAAAAGTCTACCATTATATTTTTGTTCAGAATTCATCTCTTTTGGTTAGAAATATTACCAGTTGGTTGAAAATTCAATTATTTGGTTAAAAATGCAACTTATTTGGTTAAAGTCATATATTTTTTTTTTAAATGCAACTACTTGATTGAGCCACTTTGTTAAAAATGCGTTTTTTGTTGTTGACAGGGAGCTGACTGGCCCTGTCCTAGCACTGGGCAGTCTGACTGGCGGTTTCGCAAATTTTCTCAAATACTAATTATACACAAAAAATTTAGTTGTAATAAAATTGTCATTTTTTTTTTTTAGTTTTTTGACACGTTAGCGGGGGTGCTGACTGGCACTGTCCCGGGACCTGACCTGCTTACTGTGGGATGTTAATGTACACCTCAAATGCGCAACTAATTTTTTCGAAAAATGGATTTATCATGTATTGTCTGCTTAATCCTAAAAAAAAAGAATTTTGAGACTCGAAATTTTTGGAGAATAAATTTGTTTTCAAGGGAATTTTTGCTATCTGAAAGACTTTTTAAAATCGTAGGCGGATCGAGTAGTTCACTGATTGACAAAGTGGCACAAATCGAAAGAAAGGGGAAGCAAATGATAGAAACAATTCGATACGCGTCAGAGAAAATCCTTTTATAGCATACCTCCCAGGTATAATGGAAATGCAGCCAACCTCATGCCGATCGTTCTAATTTTATTTTAGAGCAGGTGCTTCCACCGAGACGAGGTCTTTCCCCTCGTCCCGCCCTTAGAATCAAGATTTGATGCGATTTGAACCTTTCCGTATGATTCCCCGAACACTAAACATTAAAAATTAAAAGTGGGAATTGAGAATCGAAACTAGGTATGCTCTTTGCTATCTTAAACCTCATGCTCAGAGTCAATAACACACGCACACTTTACAGCTTTCCACCCTTGATTACTTCTTCATCCATTCCTAACTACCCAAGTTTCGAGGAAACGTTCCCCCGGGGGAAAATTCTCACCTTCGAATCTCAACGAATCTTGATGATCTTCAGGAGTTTGAGAAAAACAGAGGGAAAAGTTCGGTTCGTCAATTTGGCTTCAAATAAATTCGAAATGAGATCTTATAGAATCCGGATTCTTAGAAGAAAATCTAATCGAATCTATCGTTTCGGGAAAGGAAAATTTTAGTGGATGGCCACCAAATTCTATGAAAAAACTTATTTTAAAATATTAATATCAAATAAATTCTAAAAGAATTTAAAAATTAGACACTCTTTCTCCCTCTCTTACAAAAAAAAACAATATTAAAAAATTGTACAATTTCGAAAAAATATAGGCAGCCCTAAAAAATTATTAAATTAGAATTCGAAGCTTAAAAAATTGGATTAAGAATTACTTAAAATTTTGATTATTTCAAACTACTATTCCAGTTTAAGAAATAAGCAGTCTTAAAAATTTCTTAATTCCAAAAGATTAAATCGTAGGGTTGAGAACATTTCCGATCAAAGAATACATTCACTTTCTTTCCTGATGTTCAAAACTAAAAGATTTTAAAATTATTACCCTTCAAAATTAAATTATTACAAAATACACTTAGAAAATTAAATTGGAAACATTCAAAATTGAATAAATTAAACCATGTAGCATTGAAATAGAATAGAACGATCATACTAAACTTTTTCTAAAATGGGACAATCAATTGTGAAATGAAAACACTTTTTAGGAGTAACTTCCCTATGCAGTGCACGGAGAAAAATGATTACCAAATTTCAGGAATAGATGCACAAGACATGGGAAGGGTTGTAAAACTACACACTAATCTTAAAAAATGTGTATCTCTTCTGCACAGAACCTTCTCTTGTAATACTTTAAAGTTATTGTATACACTTCACACGTTACCATCAGCTACAATTCAAGTGCTTGAACCTTCGCACAAATGACAACTAGTCTCTCCTCAAAAGTGCGTTTTCTCAAAAAAGAATAGAAAGCATAAATTATTATACTTTCTAGAATCAATAATGGAAATCTATATACCGTATCTCAGTTGTAGGAACAGTTTATAGTGTTCTATTCTCTATTGGGAACTCGACTTAGTTTGCAGCAGTCCAGTAATCATTCCTGGATGCCCTGCACTCAATAACGTTCGGACAGCACCGAACCGAAGCTTGCTTGCATGATACTATAAGGACGTTTAGTGCCTCTTACTTTAGCATCCAGAATACCAGATTGCAGAGAGAAGCTGATTGCTGTCGGAAACCCGGGTTCAATTCTCGGCAACTACGTTTTTCATCTAACTCGACTTTTTCTGTTTCAGAAAATTAATGTTCATAATTTAAAGTTTAAAACTTATTGAATATATGTATGTATAATATATAAATAAATGTAAGTTTATAGAATGAAAAGTGACTATATCGACCTTTCAACAGCCGCCGCTCTGTGTCCTTGTGAATTCTTTTTGGCCGATCATTCTTTACTGTTGCGAGTATAGGAAGTATTCCTATTCTGAACTGGACTCCGTACAGTGCGCTAGGAGAGTGAAACCGTCGACAAGCTGTAATTTCTTCAGTTGCCTAAAGGAGTTATAATACCACGATTGCGCTTTAATCAATAACCGATTTTCGATCTCGAATTTTTTTTACAACAACAGTTCAGTAATGAATACCTCGACTACCAGTACTAAAGACCAAATTTTTCCGTTTCATTTTTCTCCGTGTGGATAATGCAACCTACACTGGATATTGATTAATTTCAAATACGAATGTATGTAAAAAATTATTTAATTTAATTTAATTAATAGCTGAGACACGATACGTGTTAATCAATACAATTTTTTAATCAAATAGTTTATTTATATTTGCTCGTTCAATTAATGATTATCCACTGTACGTATTCACATTTTTCTACTTTGATGTCAATTGAGTATTCTTTTTTAATTATATTTAGAAATTGCAGAAAATTCCAGAAACCAGAATAATTCTTGATTTTTGAAATTCTCAGAATGTTCAAAAAAATTCGGTAATCCACTTAAGAAAATTTCAGTATATTTCATATTCTTTGGAGCACTGTAGGTATAATATACACAACTACGAATGTGTTGAGTTTTGATATATCCTCTCAAATCCCTAAAGACATTTTATAAAAGATAGCATCAACTCTACAGTCTATTATTCTTTGCAATTTTTTTCTCATTGCTCCCAGTTTTCTAAATATTAGTGGCACGTGACCGCATTGAAATTTCTGTTGACCGTGAAGAGTGCCATATATTATAGATATAGAATGGAGTGCATTTAGTGCAGACTGACAAGTCACAGTACACATTGCAGTAAAGACTGGTCCAGAGTAGAATAAACACCGGGGTGCACATCGAAATATAAAAACACTGAATGTGCAGATGCTTCTTTCAGGATGCTTCTGTGCCACACGCATACACACACATACACAAGCATGCACGCGTATTTCTAAAATTGCACGTGTATATGACACCCTTCATTTGTCACATAAACGTGTGTCTGTTTCCTTTGTCCATGCATATACGAGTAAACACACACACACACATATATACACACTCATATCCTCGTGACTCTTTTCAGGCTTCTCTTCATTTCTGTGGTTGTATGTTTGTGTGGGTTAGGTCATGTATGTAAAGCAATAACGTTTCGATGCATATCACATTTATACCTAAACACATACACACATGCGACACATGTGAAGAATTTTAGTCGACACACCCCTCGGTTTGACCGGTTAGGTTTCGGTTCATCCACTGATTAACTGGCTGCACGCGCCTAAAACCCAAACCCCTCGGATAAAGTACAGCAGGGTAAATTAGTTGAGAAAAGATAGAAACTCGTTATTTGACGAAAGGAGGGCGAAGAATAATTGGGTTTTGAGGTTTTCATTGGGTGCAAGTCTTCTCTAAGTATTGGATTCGTTGGTTATAAATTGTATGAGGGGTGGATGAAGACATTTAATTTAAAAAGCACATATTGGTTTGATCTGTTACGAAATTGGACGCTTTGCAATTGAAGGAAACTTGTATCTGAAACCGTTTGATAATATTTAATACTTTAATATATTTTTACAGGTTATAGCTCTTGAAGGCAAAAGAAAATTTAAATTTCGCGGCACAATCACGTATCCACACTTAAACATCGAACGTTGAGGACAGTAGTGTGACAACTCAAAAAAAGTCATTTCGAGAAAAGCGACATTGAAAATTTTCAGATTTTCAATTTTCAGATATTCAAGTTGGGGGGATTTTTCTCCATAAACGTTTTTCCTCATAAAAGTCAATTTTCCTGTTAGTTTAGAGTATTTACCGAGGTACCTCGACCCTGTTAGCGAATTTCCGCTTAAAATTCTATTTGTTCGAATTTTTCAAATTAAAGTTTCGAGTTGTCACAGTTTTGATTTGTCACGTGGCACCTGTTGAACCTAGAAATGTCCCTCTGCTCTAGAATGATAGAGCTAGAAAAATGCTATCCAATGGTGGTGTTAACCCAAATTGAACTTTTTTTGAGTTGTCACACTATTGTCCTTAACGTGCGACATAACCTCTAATTTTGACGTAATTTCTGTGCGAAATTTTAAAGCAGGAGATTTTATTTTCCCAATTTGGATGTTATGAGCACTATTTTTTAGATTCTGTAATTATTTCATAGATTGACGCATGCTAAAAGAAATAAAAACTAAATAAAAGACTTGGAAATACGAATTCTATCTAATTAAAAGATTTGTTTCGTGTCTCTTTTTTCTGAAATCCGTAGGTAATACAAAACCTTCCCATATTTACAAAGTAGGGGGGAAAGAACGGAGAAACCCTTTCAGAGATCGATTTCAATAAAAAAGGGAAACTAATAAAAAAAGACTAACATGTCTGATGTCTACAGAGTTATGTTTTTGCTTCACCGAACCAGAAATTCTCGCATTCTCGCGAGTCCTTTCAACTTTTGACCCGCGTGGTTGGTGGGCCTGTTTCCATGGGTTGAGATCCTGTCCATTGGAACGATTCGACGTGTGCACCAGGCCTCGATTTCTTTAACATAAAAGTCGCGTAGGTACAGCCATAAAAAAACCCGTACAGCGCGCGATATTACGAAGCGCGAGCCGCTCGCGAAAATTAAAGGGAGCCTTAATTCTGCGCTTATTTATCGTTCATGGAACCTCAAATTCCCCTTTTTGATTGGAATAAATTTGTCAGGCGATTGGCATCTGCATTTTAGATCTGAAGCGTTCGAATTTTAAGGCATTCAAATATTTAAGGTAATTATTTTTTAAATAATGTCCGTATATTATAAAAACAAAAATCATACATCTTAAATTTGGCGCCAGAATTTCTTAAAAAATGTGGTTACATTCAGGTGCGGCACAAACACGGATTAGTATAAGGAGATCCAACTCTAATATAAGGATACCTCCCATTTTTTCGCGCCCACGTCCTATAGCATACCCACAGCATACCAGTTTAAATAGTGTAGCGCCTCTCATGAGAAAATTTGAAACTGTTGAAAGCCAACTGCAAAACCTATATTATTATAAAGGTTTTCCGCAAGAGGCGTTGGAACGTTATCTGAAGTGCTAGAGGATGTCGGTACGGAAAACGGGGGTTAAATTTTCCGAAATGGCCCATAGAGTTGGATGTCCTTCATTATGTCTTTCATTATGTCATTCATGTCCTTCATTTGAACACAGTGTTGTGAACCCAGGCACCAAATTTTATCAAATTCCATTAGGAATAAGTGATGAGAATAAAAAGTTTGGGACGAAATCTCGTGTTGTGCCTATTAGTGATCTGTCAACAAGTGAATTTATTATGTTATCGAAGAGAAGAAGGGAAATGTGGATAAGCATTTTGCGTCGTGCGGCCGCACGATTTGTGAGGACAATTTTATTAGTGGTAAGTAAGAATAGTATGCGTGTAGAGTATGAGGTTATGTTTACCAAAACTGTAGCGCACGAAGTAGTATAAGGAGATCCAACTCTAATATAAGCCCATTTTTCCGTGCCCACTTCCTATAGCATACCCACAGCATGCCAGATAAAGTATTGTAGCGCCTCTCATGAGAAAATTTGAAACTGTTGAAAACCAACTCCAAAACCTATGTCATAACGTTCCCGCAAGAGGCGCTAGAATAAGTTATCTGAAGTGCTATAGGATGTGGGCACGGAAAAATGGGGGTAAGATTTTCTGAAATGGCCCATAGAATGGGACCTCTTTATACTACTTCGTGTTGTAGCGGAAGAATTATTCGTGATTTATAGTTAGATAAACGTTTATTTTTCAGCCTGCTGGCCTTAAAAAATTGACTTGCTTACACATCCATTTTTTACAGAATTTCCTTAAAACTAACCCTTAAGAACTAACATCCATCCATTCCTTATCTCTAAGCCGCACGCTCGTATCGCCTTGCCTTCCTCGCTTCGCCTCGCCTCGCTCGCATGTCCCTACTTTTTCGCATTGCCTCGCTTGCCAACCTCTGTTTTCGCAGCTAATACCTATTACTTATCTACTATTTACAATATTTACATCTTACTTATATCTACTTTCTCTCCTATTTACAATCTTTCCTTCTCCACTCCTCTTCCTCCTTCCTTCTCTTAATCTCCATCTTACCCACCACTCCCTTCACCCATACTACTGCCCTTTTTTCCCCCTTTTCATGCAACAATGCCTCCATGCTTATCTCCTTATTGACTTGACGAATAAGGATCATCCTGATTGCGTGCTTTGTCAAGAATTAGGTTATGGAAAAGGAGACGCTATAAAAAGGAAACATTCAATGACCCGTACGACCGATCTGCGAAAAAGGTGGTAGGCTAATATTTTTGTATTTCAAACTTTGTTAACTCGTATTTGGAAAGTTCATATCTCGAGAGCATTTTTAATTGTTTTTTATTAAAAATTCATTTATCTATATACCAAAGGAAATTAAAAATATTTTTTAAGCAAGTTTCTGTATATTAAAGATGAATTTTTACACTGACACGAACCGAAAGTTGGAGTAGGCTCAGCTGCAGACTGCGATAAATAAATTAATTTTTAATTGAAAAATAAATAAATAAATGCCCCCGAGATATTAACTTTCCGAATACGGGAAAACAAAGTTTGAAATACCAAAATATTAGCATATTAGACTATCACCCTTTTTGCATATCGGGCGTAGCGGGTCAGTGAATTTTTCCTTTTTACAGCGGCACATTTTCATAACCTAATTTTTGACAAGGCAGCCAATCAGGGTGTTCCTTATTCGCCAAGACAGCTGGACATCATATATGATATACAAACAAATTACAAACGATTGTAATATAAATATAAGGCTGCGACTATTCCGTAAATATAAATCACAAATAATTCTTCCGCTACAGTTTTGGTAAACATAACCTCACGCTCTACACGCACACCATTTTTACTTACCACTAATAAAGTTGTCCTCACAAATCCGGGCATTCTTTACATAGGCCCAACACGAGATTTCGTCCCGAACTTTTTATTCTCATCACTTATTCCTATAGGAATCCGATAAAATCTTGTGCCTGGGTACACAACACTGTGATTCTTACACCCTGCTACGAAACAATACCTTACCATTCTAATTATTTTATTTTAAAAACGTCTTCTAAATATGCCATCCTTATACTGGAAATGTATTTCCCCTCAATGTTCTTCCTCACAGGACCGGTCATTAAAAATTTGTATAGCGTAATGAGAATGCTCTATGTTGAAGCAAAAGTAGCGGGGAATTTAAATGGAAAGACTTGTTTTCTAACGTCAAAATGTAAAGGCTGCATTTTTCCGAGACCTATATGACTTTTAATTGAAACTTTTAAACATTTTTGCTTTCATATTTTTCTCATTTAACAGGAAAAATCAAATTGAAATATTCCTTCTTTTTTAAACTTGAACAAAATTGTAAAAGTGAATCTATTCGATGTAAATAGGACCGTAGAGGGAAGATAGGACCTTGAAGCAACAATGAGTCAACCATACTACTTCCGGAAGAGTTTCGATCGATAAAAAAAAATCGATTCGTCCTTGCGAGACGACAGCACGCCCAACTCTAAACCCCCTTTTTTGAACAACTCGACAAAGTGTCTTCCTCTCTCCTTTCAGGTCTTCAGGAAACTGGTGGGAAATCACGGTGAGTTTCAAGATAAAAGAGAGACAAAGAAAGGAGAACTAAAAAAGAATAACAGAGCAGAGAAAGAAAGATGAAAGGAGAAGGGCTAGGATCTACTCCACTTTGAGCGAAGTGGGTGTAGATGATCCACGATCCTGCAATTATCTCTTTATTCGCAATCTTCTTCATTTTGTGAACAATGGAAATTACGGTGGATAAAGACGCACTAAGGGTTAAAATTTAATTAAGAAAGATTATCGAAGAGATGAAAAATTGAAGATTTAAAACTAGAGTATGCAAGTTTTTACCAGAAATTAGAGGATTTAATAACTCTGGTGAAATAATCGCTTTAGTAAATTAATACTATTGTCAATATTGGACAATTGTAAACTTATAACGGAGCTTTAATTTTTACTGTACAGTTTACAGGCTTCTGTGAAAGTTCTTAGGATTTCTTTAATTATTGTTTATTAAATTAACAATAAATTCACTTTTTTCTTGATTCACCTATGGAAATAAGGCCTAAATACTGAAGTCGTGATTCGATTTCTCAAATTGCGACCCTCAAATCTATCAATTTCGCCATTGCACTTCCATTTTTTGCCTCGCATCCAAGAAATAATAAAGAAGAAAAATGTTGCTTTTTGAACATCATTATCATACTCGGCATCTATAAAGCAGTCCTGTAATTTTGTGCTCGTTGGACAGAGCGATCTTCCGCAAGGTGCAGTCAGGCGAGAGAGACAGATTGAAAGAGAAAGAGAGACTGGGAGGAAAAAAGAGAGATAGACAGAAACTGTACGATGCATCTGCTGCTGCGTCAAAGCAAATGCGGATGAAAACGGGTCCTAGGACCCTGACCTTATGTCGAGTAAAAAAAGAAGAAAAAAACTATGAATGAAAAGTATTAAAATCAAATCCAATAGAAAGGAAAGGGGTGATAAACCTTCCGGATTCCATGCATTCCATTATATTGTATTATTTCCTCCCTATTTGTCAGAATATAATTCAACAATGAAACAGAATATAAAGGATCAATCAAATACTCAAATTTTTCAAGAATGTTGATGGAGTTTGCATTTAGGGTACAACAAAACTGAATACAATTAAGTTGGTTAAATGACATCTTTGCTGGGTTTTCGAAAGATATCGCTTTTAATTGAACCAAGAATCATAATTGTAAAGAAGATATTTTAATCGGCATTAGGTTTGAAATTTTTTTATTTATTGTTATATCTGCATTTAATTTTTTAATAAAAAAAAATAATTGTTAAAACTTGATTCGACGATAGCGGCCCTTTTCTTCGGTGATTTATTATTTCTGTAAAATTAAAAATGGTATTCAGTTCTTGTAAATTATCTTTGGTCACTCACAAGGGAACCTAAATTAGGTGTTCAGCGCCCGAAGTATTATAACCGGTCAGAAAAGATTCCTCCACTCCAATTCTGCAAATTTTTGAATTTTAACCATTTTTTATGCGGTTTTTCACGTGCAGTTGAAGAAATTTTTTTCAAAGTTCGTTTCTCTTCATTGCAAAATCTTATCTAGTATTGCACTGATAGGTTATTATTTATGTTTTTGAGGATTCCCTACACGATTCTGATATTACTTTTTTATAATAACATCATCTTCATGAAGAATTTAACGTCTTAATTGATCATCTTGTAAATTCTACGATAATCGATCAATCTAATTTTAACGATATTTCTAACAAAAAACTTGAGTATCTCAAAATCCTGACGTGATGGGTCAACTCTGACACCGGATTCAGATTCTACGCAAATAAAAAATTACTTCGGAAATGACCCTCCGCTTTCCAACAACTGACATGACCCCATTATTTGCAGGCCTGAGTTGTCATAGAATTTACAAGATGATCAATTAAGACATTAAATTCCTCATGAAGATGATGTTATAATAAAAAAGTAACATTAGAATCGCGTAGAGAATCCTAAAAAACATAAATAACCTATCAGTGCAATACTAGATAAGATTTTGCGACGAGGAGAAACGAACTTTTAAAAAATTTGCTCAAACTGCATGTGAAAAACCGCATAAAAAATGTTTAAAATTCAAAACTTTGCAGAGTTGGGGTGGAAAAACATCGAAAAGGTAGGGGCTAGTATGGGTTGAATTTTGTTGTCAAGGAATCTTTTTCCCCTTGCGTGTTTTGTTTTGGACCACGTAAATGTCTTTTTTACATAAACAGAATTGAGTATTTTAGCACGACATCACGGACATAATAGAATAGATGGAATAAATGTCAGAAAGGTTAGCATAGTTGGTAAATATTTACATGTGAATACATACAACGTTTTGGAAAAAATATTCTAAAAGTAAAAGTAAGTCATAAATTAACCTCAAATTTTGGATATTTTATTTTATTTTGTGAAACTGAAAGGTCTTCAACCGACAAAAGGATGAAACATAATTGCGCAAATTCATTCTACACTTAAAAAATATTACTATTCATTCATTTATAACTTACTTATTTTACGTTTAGAATATTTTTCCAAAAAGTCGTATACATTCGCATGTAAAGATGTACCAACTATGCTAAACTGCCAGACATTTCAACCTATCCTATCATGACTGTAACATCACGCAAATACCCAATTATTTTTCTGGTAGATTAGTTGAAATTGGTAGTAAATAAATGTTTACTGTAAAAAGACTCTTTGCGAAAAATGAAAATCCGCTTAACCTTAAATTAATAGGAAATTCCATTTGTGTCAGGAGACATCCTTACGACACAACAGGGCATTTCTTTGTTATAAAATTAACTGCGTAACTTTCATTTTCTTATTATAATTATAACTTCTTAAGAGTAGTGTAACATATATTTCATTTTATTGGACCCTAAAGCCAAATTCAAATAAACATTTAAATAATATATAATAATATAATTTAAATCATTTTTAAGTATCTTTGCATACGGGGTTTTTCTTCCTTTTTCTTGGTTCTGACAACAAAAATGAAGCGTGGCAACGTGCGGATATCCAAAAAGGAAAAGAAAACTCCTTGCCGACACTTCCCCTGCAGGAAACCAGAGCCAGTGCCATCTGCTCGAGCAGATGATTAATTAAGAAATTGGGAAGAGGATCGAATGAAAATCGATTCCAAAGATTCGGCTAAAAGTCTAGTCACGTGACTGGCAGATTTTATTTCGTAAAAAAGGAAATTAACTTCAACCCATCTGCAGGTTTAAAATTACACAAGGAATTTACACTTTTTAAAATATAACAAATTGAAAGAGACTTCAAGAATGAATTATTTAAAAAACTGAAAGTTTTTCGAAGAAAATTGTAAACATTTAAAATGTATAAAAACATACTTTTAATTGAAAGGAATCTCAAATTGAACAGTAATTGAATATAGTACGAATTAAAATGTAGAATTACGAACTGCCTACCGTCACGGTATTTACCGGAAGACTGGTTCCTTTTCCGGCTCTTTCAGTGCAAACGTTAATGAAAACCACTATTTTATTGTAAGATCTTAAAACGGAGAATTTTTAATATTAATCGTACAAAATTGAACTATTTGAATTTTGGAGTATTCGATAATAACAAACTGTTAATCTGAAAATAAGAAAATGAAAAATTTTGGGATTCAAAGCTACAGAGAGAAAAAATTCAAAATTGAAACAATAGAAAAAAATTATTTATCAACCAATCACTTGATGAGGCAAAAAAAATCTTTTTCGAATCTGTACATGCACATCAGCCTACAATTTTTACTGTTTAGTCAACCAATTTTTCAACAAAATAATTCAAGATCAGATCTGGTTTAGAGGTCCATTATTTGAGTTTGGTCTTTTTTATTGATTTTTTATTGTTTTTACTTTCTTCAAGTCTTGAAAATGCATGTATTAAATTTTTAATGCACATAGAATTATCCTCTTTTACATAAGCATCAATGCAAATAATTTACTTAACAATTTTTAACACATTTTTATCAAAATGGAAAAATTTCCCCTTTGGAGTCAGTCGGAAGTTTGTATATGTAATGATGTAATATTGGAAGCATCGAAGCTGAAAAATTGTAAGTTTAAGCAGTAAAAGAGGTTAAAAATTTCATGTTTAAAATTATAGAATTAAAATTTGAAAGTAAACCAAACTGAACAATTCAATTATTTCGAAGTTTAAAAATTAAACTATTATACGTTTATAGAATTTATGATTTAATTAATTAAAATTGTGCAAATTTAACCACTCCAAGTTTCAAGCTTTCAAAATTAGAAAATCTAAAATTGAAGCTTACAAAGATAAAAAATTTAAAGAAAGCTTTCTTTAATTCCTTTTATTGAAGGGTCTAGGTCTAGGCTCACCGAAAATATTTGTGCTACGCTCACCGAATATTAGTGAACCTAGACCCGGCCTTTCTTTATTTAAGGATGTCAATCTTTATATATTCGGAAGAAATAAAATGATACAAAATTTCAATTTGGTACAATAAAAATTATGATAAATGGCAAATCGTAAAAATAAAAATTATGACCAATGGTAATACGGAATAATGAAACTTCGGTGAATGATAATTAGGAAAAATAAAAATGAGGTCGAACGACAATTCGGAAAAGTAGAAATGAGGGCAAGCTGTTATTCTGTAAAATGAAATTAGATTAACACGGGTGCCCTGAGGTTAATTTTTTTCGAAAGTCTTGTCACTTCGAAAATCATTGCAGATCTAGATTCTAGATCATTTTTTACGTTCAAACACGCAATGACGGAAATCGCAGATAGTGCCGTCTTTTTTTAAGGCCACTTTGAAAAAAAATTGTTCACAAATTATAATACTTTTTAAGACACATGCATGATTTCAGCCCTTTTCGACGCCTATGAAGCGGGGCTAAAGCTCCACTTTTTACTCCCTAGAGACTGAAAAGTGACGTCAGAGACGAATAATGAAGATTATGCATTTCATCAGCTTGCATTTTATGATTATCAGCCCACTCACAGTAAAAACTGAGAAGAAATTTTGGTTGCAGTTAATAGAATTTGGCGGTTATTTATGGAAAGTTACCATATATACCTGTAAAATTACCATAAATCGCCGAAATTTTCCATAAATTTCCGGAAATTTATGGAAAATTCCAGTAATTTATGGTAATTTTACAGGTCAATATGTTAACTTACCATGGAATACGCAAAATTCATTTTTACAAATTTCCATAAATTTCCGGAAATTTATGGAAAATTTCGGTATTTTATGGTCATTTTACAGGTATATATGGTAACTTTCCATAAATAACCGCCAAATTCTATCAACTGCAACCAAAATTTCCTCTCAGTTTTTACTGTGAGTGGGCTGATAATCATAAAATGCAAGCTCATAGATGCATAATCTTCATTATTCGTCTCTGACGTCACTTTTCAGTCCCTAGGGAGTAAAAAGTACTTTTCAGTCCCTAGGGAGTAAAAAGTGGAGCTTTAGCCCCGCTTCATAGGCGTCGAAAAGGGCTGAAATCATGCATGTGTCTTAAAAAGTATTATAATTTGTGAACAATTTTTTTTCAAAGTGGCCTTAAAAAAATACGGCACTATCTGCGATTTCCTTCATTGCGTGTTTGAACGTAAAAAATGATCTAGAATCTAGATCTGCAATGATTTTCGAAGTGACAAGACTTTCGAAAAAAATTAACCTCAGGGCACCCGTGTTAAATTGACAATAGTAAAATTAGAATTTGGGGGATATGCGGGCCAGGATATCGTGAATGAAAAATTTAATTTAATTTCGGAACACAGTTTTTATTACTGATAAAAAAGCAGGATTTACAATTGAAACTTCAGCTGTTATAATAACTCAGATGAGTAAGTTGATACGATTGTATGGAAAAGGGACAAAATAAAAAAATACTATACTCGAGAGAGGATCAACAACACGACCGGAAGTTGAAAAAAAAAGATTCGCCACGCTTGGTGCCCGATGGGAATATTACCCGTGAAGGTATTCGTTTTTCTGCGGATAGATGTTGATGCTTTGAGAAAAAAATGATGGAAATGAGAACCGGAAAAGGAGCAGAAGCAGAGGGAAGAATGAAGAAAACTACCAAGCAGACACGCGTGAAAATATCTGGGTATTAAAATGAACTCTCCAGAATCTAGTGTATAACTGGGCTCTATAATCTATATATAGGTCCATTAAGAGTAAGAGTCCCTATAAAGTATAAACATTCAAAGTTTAATTTGCTTTTTTAAGGCCAGTGTGGAAGAACTCAACATGCAAAACTAAAATAACATTTCTAAGAATCGGAGTCAGAGACTTTTAGACCTAGTATATAACTTAATTACGACTCTTTAATATTTTCAACAGTTGTACAATAATTTGATGACACAATTTTTCCAATTGTAAAATTGCAAACCAAATTATAAACTAAAGCTCTAGAATTAAGTAACATCCAATATTTGAAATTTTGAAATTTGAAACAAACCCGAATTCCTCTAAACTTGAAATTAAATGAAAATTTTAAAATCATTTACATTAAACGTAAAATATTATTTTATAATTCAAATAGGTAAAGTGTCTACTTTCAAATCTCGAAACATTTTCGAATTGGAAAATAAAAGTTTGAATGTTTTACAAATATAAATCGTGAATATAAAGCTCTACATTTAACCAAATTGCAACTGCAATTGAATTCCAAATATTTAATAACAGCTTTAAACGGAAATGAAAATATTTTGAATAGGAGAAAACCAGGGCCATCACCTTACAGTTTACACTTATACAATTTTGTTTTAGTTCAGCGACGAAACTAAAAAAAAAAACTAAAAGAAAATGCTTCGTTACAGAAAAACAACATAAAGTTGCATAACGTTTTGTTAAATTTGAAACCTTACACAAAAACGAATTGAAGTCTTGTTATGTCATTTTTGAAAATCGAATGCAAACTAAAAAGCTAAAACTGAAAGAAAATAAGTAGAAGCTTCCGTTTCGTCTCTTGAAGGCTATGTTAAAAATAATTAAATATAAAATTCGCTTATAAAAAAAAAAGATTACAAATATCATTAATGTGGTTTGGGCAAGGTTTGAATTTGAACTTCAGGAGGAACTCGTGAGTCAAGGAGGTCCACTGGGTCAAGGGTCAGAACTCGTGTTCTTTGTAAGTGCACTCGGCATGAATGCATTGCAGCTGTACGTTGGCGCCACTGCCAGGTTGCACAGGAAAAAGTGTGATTACTAATAGAAAAGGAAATAAAATTACTATCTTCTCTCCTTGATCGATGGGAAACTTCTATTACGCCACAAAAGATAACCGAGGGTTTTCAAAGGTGAAGAAACATCAAGTAACAGTGATTTGTCCGCTAAATTAGGGTCTATTACTGTTATTACGACTTTAATACAAAACAAAAGTACAAAACAAGTTTCTTATATTTACATCAAAGTACAAGCAAAAGCACACAGTCTATACATTTTTTACCGACTCTTCTTTCTTACTCACATTCAGAAAACATTCGTACTCAAATACTCAATACTCATAAATTCATGCATTTTTAGGAAATTCGCAAATGTATTCACTATATTATATTCTAGTAGTAGTAACTAGATATATTCCTAATAAATATGGTTAATTATCGATAAATGTCAATTCATAGTATTTTTGGCGACATTCTTTCCTTTTGAGTGCCCCAGATAAAAAATTGTTCAGTTTTAAGGACTAGAATTTGACATTTAGAATTTTAAAGGCATCTGTTGTAAATTATTCAGTTTCAATGTACCTAAAGTTCTGAACGTTCAAATGTACCAACAAAATCCAGTTTTTCGTAGCGAAGTATCGATGTACATAGCCACAGACAAATTTATATATGAATATTTCCAAAAGAGTATAGGAAACAGAATTTCGAACTAAACGTTCTCATGTAAAAAATTACATAAAATGGGGTATCAGAAAAAAATATGGTTCCAAACATTTCCTATCTGATATTACTATTAGTTACGGTTTTAACGTTTTCAATTTAATATTGTTTAATCATACAAGTTTTGAATTGATATTTATTATATGTAGAATTCCTTCAAACCATTCAAATTTGAAAATATATAACATTTTGAACGTTCCAATTTAAAATTGTTCAATACCCAACGCTCCAACTTTCAACTTGAAATTGTACAGTTTTAAGGGCTTCAACCATGAAAGTTAAATAACCGAGAATATAGTATTCTGATTTCTGAATAGCATAATATTTTTCCTCTAATTAAATTAAATTGCTATTAATCGACTATTCTAATTAACGCTATATTTTAGTAAAAAATGTTAGTCCCACTATTAATTGCAATTAAAAATGCGCGCTCTGTTTAGGAAGTTTTTTCTTTTTCAACGATACAGCAAGGTCGACTGAGGCATGTGAGACTAAAAGATTATGCTAGCAGAGGCATTGCATGCAGGCCCGTGGGACTTCCATTGTATCATGACACAATGTAAGTCCAATGTCACCTCACAATTCGAATTTCAAGTGGGAATAATCGAATTGGTTAGACAAACGGAAATAGGAAGCCTGAAATCAAGTGAAAATCATCTGCTTGGTTTCACTCGTGTCTAACATATGAATAAGTTTCACTTATACTATACATATAGGATGGGTCATGTCATGTGCTTTCGTGATTCGAAAGGAAACTCCATATCTTGGCAAACGAGTGCTGTTTATACGACTTTCCAAATCCAGAACTGAAAAGTAATTTAAACTAGTCTAACCATTTTCTAGTCGATTCTGAAAGTCAGAATACTGGCTGCTTTCTATAATTATTTTAACAAAAATGTTAAAGAAACTTGTAGGGACGTAATTGAAAAGCTTTCAAATGTACAATTCCAAAGTAGAAAGTATAGAAGTTCAATCATCTTTTAATTTGAAACATTTTTTATTTTAAAAAGGGGTAACTTTCAACATTCTGATAGAGTCGACGGAGTTATAAAGTGACACCGAGAGTGACAAAAAAAAACAATCAGATAAATATAAAATTTAAGCATTATTTCAAATTGGTAGTTTAAAAAAATGATCAGTTTATATTTTGAAGGCCGGATTTTCAAATTGTGCAATTTTAAATAGCAATAATGTTTAAAATTGTACAATTTTATCTTGAAAAAAAATATGAAAAATAGGATGGCTGAAAAAATTCACATTCAAAATTTCCTGACTGTTCCCTGAACAAATTATTGTTTTCCCTCATCATTAATCTTCGAAGACTATAATTTCAATCTTATACCATTTCTACCATAAATGATGAATTTTCAATAAAAAAGGACTTTTTATAAAGCAGTTAAATTTTCAACAAAATAATACTGCATTTTTTGCCGTATTTTAATTTTGTAGTACGGCATTTTAGTCACTGGTCACAGAAAAGTTATCTGTCACTTTGCGAACCCCTTTTCCAAGTCTACCTTTAAAAAATACGAGTGTTAGTGACTGGTCACAGAAGAGTGATCGTGAGGATTCGTGATTCGAATCTGAAGATAAACAATTCGCAAATTAGTGATAAAGTGTATTATTATAGGAATAGTGAAGTGATGAGCAATTCTTTAGTGTGCTTTCAGTGTGTAATGTTCTTGATTATATGACACTTTGCGTGTATTTATAACTTAATATTCCTTATTTTTTGATAAAATAGTAAAATATTCTACTATTTTACCAAAGTAGCAAAAAATATAATCGGAATAGAAAGTTCCTTATTGACAGAAAAAATTTGCCGGACTAGAAACTTTAAATACGGCAAAATTTGCCGGAGCTCAATACTCGACCTAAGCTGAAACAAAAAACAGTTGGATTTACAACAAAATAGTTGAACTTTAAAGCTAAAGAGACGAATTTTCAACATACAAAGATTAGAAGACACTTGAATTTTTAACCCGAAATTTTGAATTTTCAACAAAAGATTAATTCTCAATGAAAAATGTAATGGTTGATATTTCAAGCTAAAAAAAGAAATGAATTTTCAACAAAATAGTTCAATTTTCAGCCAAAGATTTGAATTTTCAACCTACAATTATGAGTTCTAAAAAAATGTAATAGTTGATACTTCCACCAAAAAAGACGATCTTTCAGCAAAATTCATCAATTTTCACATAAATAGTGGAATTTTCAACCAAAAATGGAAATTTAAAATTTTCAACGAATAGAACACGAATTTTCAAGAAACTCCTCAAATTTAAAAAAAATAGATGAACTTACACCAAAAATGATGAATCTTTCAACCGAAAAGACAAATTTTAAGCAAATAAAGTTTTTTTCAGTAAAAAAAAATGCATTTAAATTCTTGAAATTTTAAGACAAATTTTCTGTAAAACAGTTGAATTTTCAACCTAAATATATGACTTTGCAACAAAAAAGTTAATTTTTCACCAAATAATTGCATTTTTAATCAAAATAGAAGGTTTCCACCAAGAAAATCAGTTTTCTACAAAAACAGACGAATAATCATAGAGTAAAAAAGATCAATTTTCAACAGAAAATGGAAAAGATACATTCTCAGTTAAAAATATTAATTTTAAAAGATAAAAAAACAACTTTCAAGCAAAAAGAAAGAATGTTCAAGAAATTTTTGTTTTTAACAAAGTACATCAACTGAAAAATTTTAAAATCTGTAGTGTTCACCTTTTCAAAAAAATGTGTAGGCTTGTAGTAAAAAATGGATAAATATTAAATGGTACTCTCGAAACCTAAATCAGTGTATCAATGAAAATCAGTATTTTCTAAGATTTTAATCAATACAATGAAAATCCACCACAATTTTAGTAATTTTTCATTGATACAGAGACTAAACGTCAATAATGATTTGTAAAGTGAAAATTGTAAACATGTAAACTTTAAGAATGCAGAAATTTTGAATTCGAACAAGAATAATCTCAAATTGATTTTCGAGTGTCTGAAGATAATTTCAAATGAAAAGAGGAAACATTTTGAAATTTGGATATAAAACATGAAATCAGTTTTTGTCATAATTTTAAGGGCTTTTTCCTATCTCTATTTAATTTTTCTATCTTTTCAAAACTGCTAGCATTATTTGTCGCGGGTCTATAATTTGTCAAGCATAAAACGTTATCACCCACGTCCACTAATAGGACGTCGAAGAGACTGCCTATCAATATATCGACAACCTTTCACAAAGCTTGACAGCTCGGTGCCAATGAGATTGTCGACTCGATTTATATCTCGTGGACCATAATCACACCATTCGAGTATAAAAAAGATATAGAATTTCCAGATTTATTTTGATGTGTAAACATCTTAGACCTCGATATGGGTAGTCGCGCCTGATTCGAATGAAACCACGACTGCATAGTGTAACGCTACATGTAACGCAGGCTTGTCACAGACAGGAGCCCTTCAGTCTCTCTTTGCCCATCTCTCTCTCTCCTTTTCCACCTCTCTCTCTCTCTCTCTCTCTCTCTCTCTCTCTCTCTCCTTCTCCATCTCTCCTTCTCCACCCCCTCTCTCTCACGCATTTTGAATTCATATTAAATTCTGTAGAGTTCAATTTAGTGTACGATAAAATATACCGGAAAAGAAAATTGAAATCCGGCATATTTTGCCGGACTAGAATACTTGATCTTATATTATCTTAAAATCGTGGAAAATTATTGTTTTCTGGATATAAGTGATAGAATTTAATTATCTTCTTCAGGAAATATAATTAGCCTAATTCTAAATGTAGATGCGTAATATAAATGCCACATAATGTATTCTTTCAGAGAACTCATATCGGTCCGCACCGGTATTTTATAAACAAAGCTTGACTAAGCAGGCAAAGGAGAAAATGCGTTTTAGGAAAGGGGCCGTACGTAAATTACGTAACGGATAATCGCCCCTCTCCACCCCCCCCC